>JAOBRG010350831.1:0-11288 GCA_027574985.1 Umimayanthus nakama | reverse complement strand
CAAGCCAGTATCAGCTCAGGAAATGACACAAACACGCATGCGTGTTGTGTCATGCGTGTTGTGTTTGACGACCATCAGTGAATAATATTAATAGACTAGAAGAGGTTTTGCTGTTTTCTTTTGTTAATGCGAGGAAGACTTCGATGAGCCGCCGCTCGAAAGACGTGGACAAAGCCTTGCAATAATCGGCTACATTACGTTTTTTGCTACAAGCAAAATTTGCAGGGAAATTAAAATGAATCGAAATTGTGCCAAATATTATGCTAAAAAGTTTTTAGTTCACGCAAGCTTTGCACCCACGCACACATGGAGGAAATGTTCATTCGTGCACAAAATTTTAAATCAGCCTATTGAACATTCGGCGTGACGAAATGCGCTGAAAACAACACCGCATATTGGAGGAATTTACATACGCCAACTGTCACGAGTACCCTGTGCTCGAATGTGCGTTTCCCAATCGGAAAGAATTGAGTGTGAAATATAAAAGACAAACTGAACAGCATTTTAGCTTGCATGTCTTGGTAAGGGTTCCTGTTTTCTTTATATCAATAAATCGTGACTGTGGAGGCTACGTCATGGAATTAAAGCTTCGCATTATTTGTTATTTATAGTACGGGGATTAACTGTGCAACATAGTTAAAAAACGAAATAATTAGATGAAAGAGCTTACCTTAATCCCAGCTTCAGCTCGCATCAGACTTTCGAGAAATTGTACATATCAGGCTTCAGCTTTGATCTCTACACTTCCAAGAAAATGCCCGTACTTATTCTAACAAAATTTCCTTGCCAAATCTAATTAGACCACCGCTTCCCTTCTACTTTCTAGCTCCTTCTATTCCTGAACAAATGTTATATGACAATGAATTTGATAAGTAGTGCAGTACGCAAAAGCACAAACCAACTGACCGTGAAGGGCATCAGTAGAACTTGAATTACGTGAAAGTATTTACCGCCTTTTCACCCTTGAGGCTTTTTAATTAACCCCTGGCTCATTCGTTGCCAACAACAACTTGAAAATCGATCTGGTAACGCTTAACTCCAAACTGACGTTCAAGGGGAGAGGACATGGGTGTTTCATGGGTTTTGGATGAATTGGTAAGAAAAAGTAACAGCTGATGTTTTTAAAACAAGAAGTGAAAAAGCAGCCGTTAGCAAAATAAGTTCACTACCGCTTTCATATTGTATGTCAGAAGATTGTGACTGCAAATGGTTTGTGCA
This sequence comes from Umimayanthus nakama, assembly GCA_027574985.1. Taxonomy (NCBI): domain Eukaryota; kingdom Metazoa; phylum Cnidaria; class Anthozoa; order Zoantharia; family Parazoanthidae; genus Umimayanthus; species Umimayanthus nakama. The sequence goes on along the minus strand of JAOBRG010350831.1, from coordinate 10,070 downwards.
ACGATAGATAGTATGTAAAAGTATTTTGTGTTTAAAACGAATCTAGTCGATGCATTTCATTTTCATTGGGCTGTTCGACTGTTCAAAAGGCCACTTTACTAGACAGTCACTGAAAACGAGTCGTCCTATACTGTATCTAAAAAAAGGAAAAAAGGATTGGCTTTAAGGAAGGGGATTGAGGGTCAGCTATTTAGCTCAATTTGACACTAAGCGCTAGCAAACGGTTGTTCCGACGACCTTTTATATCTTTCACCGTGTTGCTGCTTTAAAAGTATGTGTATCGGAGAGGGGGGAAGGGTGTCGGGTGACTTGTTGCTTGAAGTGGATAACTGGAATAACAGCTCCTTACGTTGATTTCAGTTGTGCCTTTAAAAATGGTGGAGCTAGAGCTAGAATTTTCCTTTTCGATCCACCTAAACACAAATTGTCAGCTTATGATGAGTATGGTTTTGCAACATGTGAGGGAGTCACGTGATGTCAGGTGACGCTGATCGTTTGCTAGTTATAAAACATACTGTTTTCCGTTTTTCTTACGATTAACTCAAAAAGTCCATAACTACAAAACAAGACTGGATGGATCACTATACTTACAGCGTAGAGTGTCCTACCTACGGACTATTAAACACAAATTATTGGGGACGATCGGCAACGGTACGGAGAACGGTACCAGCGCCGAAGGCGCGAGGCGCTAGGATGGTATGGGGGCATGCCCCCCTAGAAAATGTTTAAGTCTAAAAGCCCTAAAGCGCCGTTTCCAGCACTCTCAGGCCGATGGCTGTGTCAAAAAGATTCCTAAAATTGTTTATTTTCTTTTAAAACTTTGACGAAAGATCGTTGTCATCAGCTTTATTTTCAAAATTGATAATTATTGTCACACCCCTTTCAATGGTCGCAAAAATTCGATAATAGTTATTTACCAAAAAGTTCACAGTATAGTTTTATCTTCTGAACACACTCCGCGAGTTTACAGTCAGCTCGCTGGGAAAAAAGATTAGTAATAAGTGTCTCACAGGGTGATTGTGTAAAAGAATCAGCGAATTTGCAGCAAAATGTTTGATTTTGAAATGCTGAAAGCCCTCCGATCGAAAAGGCCAGCAAAGGCAGCTTTGTTATGTGATTTTACTTTGTAGTTATTGCGTCATTCATGATCGGACTGCAACTCGGAATTCACCTGGATATCTAAGTTATGCAGTTTGTTAATCTGCGGACAAATGTAATAATATGTTAAAAAAAATATATAGTTCTCTGCTCGTTAGCATGTGAGAAGCTGTTCTTCAAAATCAGGGATACTCGTGTTGCGACTGAAGTCGAGTCGGGATTCAGGATTTGTGGTGGTGGGGGGGAGGGGGGTCTGGGGGAGCATAAAAAATGAGAAAACTTGAGGTCTGTACTGTGTACACGGGTGTTTAAACTGTCTGTGACGCAGGCTAAGTAAAATACAGATACAAGAAATATCGTATTTCGAACATATACCCCAATTAAGTGTTCCAGTCTAAGCTTGCCACAAGTCGATTTAGCACGATAAAAAGTTGAAAAGGCCAAAAAACCCTAGTAACAAACCGAATATACACTTTTTTTTATTAAGAACAAACTTATTAAGAACAGTGAGGCTGAAATTTGGCTAAAATTTTACGCAAATGTATGGAAAAACTTAAGAACAGTCCCAGGTTCAGCCAAAATTTCACTGGTTCTTAATAAAAAAAAAAGTGTACCGAGTAAACCATGTGCGAAGCACCCGGGGGCACCAGAACCGAAAAAAATCATGCGAGGACTTTACGAAAGTCTATCCAGTCCTGTACTGTATACATTACCACTACGCTAAACAGCTAAACAGCTATTTAGAAAAAAGGTTGTCATAGTCATCTTTGGGCATAGTTATAAGTACCTCTAGTCTTATAAGACGAGTGCGAGGTTTGTACGGCAAGTTATGGACCGAGGTTTTTCCTTCGCGCGCGGGCCATGAAAACAAGGAAGGAAAAACGAGGATCCATTATTAGCCGTACAGACCGAGCAAACGAGGCTCTTAAAGATGTTTATTGTATGGCTTTGTTATTTATGGTAAAATTTGTTTATGAATTATTGGCTTCGTGACAGTTTTTCAGTGTAGATATCACTGGCTCACCACAAATATCATGGCTTGCCTCAAGGAACTGCAGGGACCCGTTTCAACCTGTTACTATGCCAGCGATGGCACCATGTTTGCATGCTTCAGAGGGTCGCACCCACTTCACATAAATGAGAGTTGTTATATTTGTAGTATCTGTGACACTGAAGTTGTCAGCCTTTTGAAGCTCGCAACAAAAGGCAAATTCATGTGAAAACACTTCAACCGACACTTCAGTTTAGTACAACAAAACAGAATATATAATAAATTTATAAAAAAAAATTGAGTTGGACGCGTTGGGTTGACACAGAAACAGTTAAGAGTTCAAGAAACTGACGTCTTGTCAAAACAAAACGACTCCAAAAGATAATCAGTTATTTCTTATGAATGTTGACGTTTCAGAGATACCGGAACTCGACAAAACTGCTGCAACAACTGTCGCTTTTTATGAGAAACTTACATGGCAATAATATGTCGACCTTTTATTTAAGGCCGCCAACGGAGGAAAAAGTTGCCGAGATAATTAGAATTTTACAAAGCCACTTCCACTGTATTAAATTAGCTTTTGCGAGAGGAGTAAAGTCCAGTGAACTGGCATTTGGCAAGAGTATAGAACATAGTTTAAACATCGGCGGAGAACGAATACAAGTGATTATAACATACCCGGGAGAACATAGGGCAAATATAACACAAGAGCCATTTACAAAAAATAAAGTGGTTTGCTCTTGCCTGTTTCAAGAAGTAATGTTGTTAGCCCGATTTCACCACGAATGTAAGATATCTTGTAGTATATCCCGATTACTTAAAACAAAACTCACCCTCTCCCGTTCTAAGTCACAGCAGCTTCTTGCACGAAGAGCACGACAAACGATAGAAGTAATGGCTATAAACAGGCAATGCCGTCCACTAGTGGTTGTTCACGGTTAACCCGATGGTCACGTCGAGCCACGCGACTTCTTTTCTTGGATAGAAGCCCAACATATTATTGCCAACATTCCTCTGATACGAAACCAAGGCAACAGCTGCGGCAAACTATGAAGGAATGAAGGATATGGCTCCCCACTTCACGAACAGATCACATGCACGTATTCATACAGAATTAACTCAAAGATCGCACGTCGACGCAAGACTGAAATCTGAACAAGACAAAACCTCTACAATATCGTCATTTGTGAGAGTACCGATTAAAACAAATGATATTTACTTCTTTTTCGAAGAACGAGAAAACTGTCACTATCGAATTTCTGTGGCTTTTTTTTTGCATTTAATCCACCAAAATTCAATCTCAAATATTTATAGAAATATGAAAAATATACAGTAAACGGATGTCATGACAGCACACGCCCGTATTTAAAACACTTGGCAACGATACGGAAGAACGAAAATGTTAAACTTTCAAACTAAGCTTTAGAAAAGGGTCCACTAAATTTAGCGAGTGTGTTTGTTTTAAATTTGGCATCTTTCGTTTATTTAGTGTAGATCAGATAAACCGAGTAGTTACATTTTTAAGTTAAATTGCTCTCTTTTTATCGCGCTTCCTTGCCCTTTGGCTTGTCATTTTGTTGCACAATTCATACTGTATGTAGTTATTCACTGTATAGGCCGTTGTTGTTGCTTAATTTTAAAAAAGTGACGATGGTGTGATTTCGTGGTAACTCACTTCCTGTCCTTAGAAAATATTTTTCCATTTTTTATGCTTACACTGAATGGTGAAACTTTCTGATATTAACAATTTATCATGCTTACGCTTGTATACATCAATTTACTGTGTGCATGTCATTTTATTTTCTACCGTTTGCATATATTTATTTTGCAAGTAACCACTTTTGTTACACAAACCTGCCTCGATAGCCTTGCTATTTGTGGGAGCTGTTTGTTGTATTGTATTTTTCAGAGATTAAAAAAACGAAATAGTGAAGTTGACTTACTGAAAAAATTTAACTGAGTCGCTGTATACATTGCACACGTTTCAGACTTTGCACTTTTGTCCATTTATTAATATTGCTGCTCGACTGGTGTTGTTTGGCTGGTAATACACTTAGGGGAAGACCATTTGATTTTATTTGGAGGGGTACGGAAGATTTGCTCAGTACAAGATTCAAAACAGATATTTTTCAAGTCGAAAAGCAGCTTTTCGAGCAACATTTTTTTCTTGCCCTCAGCTTGGCACGGCTCACGGCCGCAGGATTTTCTTTCAAAATCTCCCACCTCCCTCAAAAAACCGACGATCCTTCCCTCCTCCTCCTTGAATATGAGCTTTTAGATAGGGGACGAAGTGAGAAGCACCGAGTCGGCTATCATAAGCTCATATCCAACAAGCGTGAGTGGAATAATTGTTTTATTAAATACCGAACACTGCATGGATAAAAATATCTCGAATTCTATTTTCTACCGAGTCTTAATTTCGGCCATTTCAAGAGAAAGTTTTCCGTGATAAAATTGTCAGTTTCCATATTTGGAAAATCACAGTATATACGAGTTATACCATGAGTAGAGAGCCAATCAGATTACTAGAATTTCAATATCCAGTGCTTGGTATTTAATAAAGCTATTTAGAAAAAGGTTGTCGTAGTCAATAATAATAACAGACGATACTGGAACCTAAAGGAACTGTGGAGCTAAGCAGTACAAATAGTTTATCAGTACTGGTTTTGACTTGCAATATAAAAAGTACAGGTTCATCACATTATCAGGCCACCAGTGACGAGCACGCTGGCGCAGGTTTTGACTATGGCAACCTTAAATGAAATTGCTGCATTGAAGAGATATAATTTTGCACAAAGACAGTTTACTACTCGGTGTATTTAATTTAAGGATACCATTCACGTTGGAACGGTTCAAAATTGAATATTTTTACAGAAAAGCACATCAAATGAGCTTCTAGCAGAAAAAAATGTTTTTCAATACATCTAATAGTTTGCGAGATATGACGAACGAGAGTTTTTACCGGAAGTGAAATTGCATGACGTGCGGCGTACTTTAGGAGTGAATTTCTCGAGACATGTTTTGGCTAAAACTGCGACAACGTAAAGGATCAATGCTCCCCCAATTTTTAACCTCATGCAGTCAAATTTAGCAGGTTCATAAAACAATAGCAGAAGATTAAAACCGTCCTGGCGAATTTTGAAATTCCGCTCCAATCAGTTTTTATGACTCAATCAGGGCAGTTTTGCACGCTGCAAATAAGGAATTTTCTTCAAATACCTTTAGAAAATTAAGGACGCATTCAATTAAAAGTCGCCAGGACGGAATTGGAGTAAAATTATGCTGAATCTCATAAATAAACTAAAAATGGTTGAAATTGAAACTGACAGCCGCATTGACGTCTAGAAGTGAAATAAACAGTTTGAATTATGATGCTCGCATTCGCTAATAAACCAAAACTTTTAAACAATGTTTTCACCATCACTTAGATAATGTCATAAGCTCTCCATTGATACATACGGAAAACCTGAAAACACCGCTCAAGGTGAACGGTAACCTTAAGATCGTTCGAACGAGAAATGAAGGAGAATGGATTAACTTGGGCCCAGGTTGAACGCCTCGCGCGAAACAGGAGCAGTTGGCGACCTATTGTGCTGGCCTTATGCGCTGCTGGACAAGAAGTAGATAAAGTATTTTATATGGAAAAACTTTTTATTTCGAGTCTCTTGGCTGTACGAGCTCAAACTAACAATGCAAAAGTTGAAACAAACAGAAGGGCAGTCTTGTTAATACTGCTGTCAATTTAACAGTTCTGCGAATTGCACTCCGCCGGTGACTCGAGCAGCCGCGATAACCCGACTGAGGACGTTATCGAAAGACCTAGGCACGCCCGGGGAGAATCGCAGAAACATCGAGTGCCCTCTTTAGGCTCGTCACTGTTTCTGCCAAGCAGTTAAGTGTAAAGCAGGTTTAACAGACTCTTGCATGTATAAACTTTAAGTAAAGAACGTTTATAGAGTTATAGAGCTTATAGAGGCTATGTGAACACTTAATATCTAACAGTCGACACAATAAAAGTTCTCGCCCCCAATAAATCTCCCGAACTTTGAACTTCGGGAGTTGGCAAATGACCGCGATCAGACAAACCGATCGAGACACAGATTGCAACGCCATCTCCCGACCTCCCCAACAATACCGCATGGCCTGGATGGCTGGAAAACGGTTCATGATCTGACTAAGGTCTGGAAATATTGGTTGAAATACGTTCGGATTGTTTTTGGAGTTGTCATGCATTTCTTTATTTTGCTGCATTTTAGAAGTAAACACTGTTAAAGCAGCGTATGGCATGCTTTCTTTGTTCGAGGTCGCCATCTTGAAAGTCTACGGGGGCGTCCAACTTGTTCCCAGGACACACATCCAGCTGATCTGAGACTATGAAACTAGCCAATCAGGTGCGAGAAAGCGGGAAAAACTTGTCATTTCCAGTCCCCAAAGCATGCTTTTCTGTGCGCGATCAAAGTTCACGAGAACGAACAAATGTGGCTACCGTGTCGGTTGTTGTTTATTTCGGTTTATTTACAGTTGATTCGGCTCAGTCTTGCATTCAAAAGTTTATTAAATTTCAGCGAGAGTCGGGCGCGATGATAACAGGTTTTTCCCGTGACGTCATGGAGCCAGATCAGCTGGATGTTAAGTCAACGGTGGAACAAAACGGCGCAGGAATGGCTATCTCTCCGATCCCTGCCCTTCCTGATTGGCTTGTGGAGAACATTACAATCTCCTAATCCCCGGATGTTGACCATGCCTTCCTGTTCAGTTCATCCTTGTTTTCGCGTGCAGCACTCCACAGCGACAATTGGTGACGTCATACTGCTACAATATAGTAACGTAGCTCGCAGCCGACCAAAACCCACTGTGTTTACAGTCTTACTGCAAATTCCTTTATTCTTTCGTATACCATCTGATCCTGGGAAAGGAAGAAAATATTTCAGAGTGATTATAGAGGTTTGTACTGCATTGTACTGTATCGAACTGTGTTGTATAGTATTGTATTACATCGTGCTGTATTGTATTGTATTGTATTGTACTGTATTGTATTGTATTGTACTGTATTGTATTGTACTGTGTTGTATTGTATTGTGTTGTATTGTACTGTATTGTATGTAATGTATTGTATTGTACTGTATTGTATTGTATTGTACTGTACTGTATTGTATTGTATTAAACTGTATTGTATGTATTGTACTGTATTATATTGTACTGTATTGTATTGTATTGTATTGTACTGTATTGTACTGTATTGTATTGTACTGTATTGTATTGTAAACTCAATAAGAGAAGCAAGACAAAATTTCATATACGCGTGCATATAAACTGCAAAACAGCCCTTTCTTTCGCCAGATGTACGAAAATTGCGGTTTTGAGCGAGTTTTGACAAGGTCGTGAAATTGGAAAGCGGGGCAAGGAACGAGTCGCGCGAAGGAAGGGGCTGTTTTGCCGTCTGATTCCGCTTGGGAAAACAAAAAGCCCCGAGAAATGCTATGCATTTTGAAAACTATAAGGCAAAGTCAGACTAGAAAACAGGGAAAGAATTAAGTTTAGACCCGATTTGGCGGCAACTCACAAAATTTAAATTCTTTTTAGTCTCTTTAAGACCCAAATTTGGAAAATTAAAGACCTAATTGGTCTGCAATCTTTTATTCAAAAGTTACAATACGGACCAAGTTATGTATCTTACAACTCCTATTCTATCATAAAACAGAAGTTACGGCACAAAAAGGGCAAGAATGACACGAACCCCTTTTGCAAACAAACATTCTCCAAAACCTGAACATAAGAAACGATAACTCTTTTAAAACAAAATTCAGAGCCTTTTTAAAAAGACTTCAGCTGTAACGTTTGGCAAACTTAAAAGATTTTCAAGGCCTCAAAACAAACAAAATCCAAATATGACTTTTAAGACTTTGTGGAAGTTCTACTATAACATTTATGGAAATGTCACCTTTTCTGAAACCGACGGTTTCACTTTGTTGAATGCTTTCTCAAAATGCTGCAATCCCACAGCGACCGAGTCCTTGTGCCCAGTCCCTACGGTGCTCCCAACGGCCAAGGCCTGACCCATGGATGTGCCGATAACGTCACGCAACGCTGTCACGGCAGCCTCTCTCACCAAAGCCGCAAGATCGGCACCACTACATAGGACAGTAGCACAACTAGTGAGATTGGTAGATTATACCCAAAACATTAACTTCGAAAATATCCGCTTGCAATAAAACGAAAACAAATACTAGTAGACAACTTTCATAATGTCTTAGTGACCACAAGCAATAACAGTATTTTTGCTCCTCTGACCTCGACTCGAAGCTTTTCTTTTTAGTCATTGGAGTGTGTTGTGCAAGTTGACTAAAAGGAAACTCGGACGTTACCGCTGGCACATGTATTCAATTATTTTGTTAGTCCTGATAGATAGATAGATAGTTTATTTAAAATAAAAACATATGCAGCCTCAAGGCTGAATTGCGTATTTGCACTATAAAAATATTCTATATTTCCAAGGTATTAGTTATAAATATAAGATAAAAGCAAATTCAAAAACCACCAGCAGAAACTTTACGACGATAAGTTACAATATTTCATTAATGCATGAAGACGTAACAAAAGTGTTTTTGAAGCGATTGGTTTCCCGTCTTGGCAATGCGTAACGCCTATTTCTCCTTAACGTAAAACTGTTGTTGTTTATGGCAGGCAGCAGCTTTCTCAGTCTGTGGCTGGTACTGTTGCTAGAACACTTATTTATTTTATCGCAGATGGACTCATTGTAATCTAAAATGAAATATTATCTGTCTGTTTAAATTGTTTTATGAGACGACGATATTAACTAAACCAAAAGGAAAGAAAAAAGAACAAGAAAATAAATGGAGTTTTAGGTGTCATTACAAATAGAAATTTCTACAAAAACGTGCGCACGCAAGATCGCAAAAGTTAGTATATGCGACAACCTCTGCATTAGTGTATCTTATAAAGCTCAAATTCCCTTAACCCCACTCGTGAAATCCTCGGCCTCCGTACTGACGTGACTTGTGCAATAGGCAAACACATAAAAGCGTATGTCTAATAACAACTCATTCGGCTGATTAATGCGACTTACGCAGCACAGAATTACATAAAAACAAGTTATCGTGACAAAACCTACACGAAAGCCATCGAATAACAGTTCACTCAAAATTCGTGACACCTTCCGTAATGACGTGACAAGCAAAAAACAGAATCACCAAAGCGTGACAACCCCCACCTTTCGTTCTAGCAGTTCTAGAAATTATCTGAGCATAGTCTTGCAGTGCTTCGAGTGTACTTTCATCCATAATTTTAAACGTCTTGACCAGGTCTAAAAACTCATGATATGTAATACCATGAACCGTCGCTGTGGATAAAACTTTGATGTTTATAGAAGGCGAGAGATTCATTCAGAACAACCCTGTTCTCAGGTAGTTTTGCAATGCTGAAACATTCGAGTTCAAGAGGAACAAAAATGCTATGTTTTACTCTTTCCAACTTTCCAGTGATAACGTCATAACCATCTCGCGATGATATTTTAGGTTTTTGTAATTTCTCAAAAACAAAAAAACCTCCTAACAAACCTATTGCAGTTCGAAATATTTCTCACCAACAGTAAATGTGAAGAAAGTATTGATGGTTTGGATTTTTCAATTTTGGCCACCAAGTGTGCGATGTGTCTTAAGGGTAACAATCCCAACCTAACATTTCAGTGCCAACACACTAACAACAATACGAATCATCGCCCATACCGACGAAGCACAACTCTACCTTAAGCAGGAAGAAAGCGTGACAAACCCCGTGCTAACGAGTCAACTTTTAACCCTCGGAAGTTCAAGCTATTTACTGTTACAAGTTAGCCCAAGGGGGGGGTCATTTGGACCCCCCATAACTTTTCGAAACGGTTGCAAATAAAAGATCAGGCTTTTGCATGGTAGTAGCTTTTGGTTTGCTAATTACTTTCCATTACAACAATCAAGTTTTAATT
>JAOBRG010350820.1:0-13473 GCA_027574985.1 Umimayanthus nakama | reverse complement strand
CGAAGAGTAACAAACTCCTGTTGATGTAAACTTAGTCTGCATAGTTCACGGAGCTAACTGTTTGTAAAGCAAAATTAATCCCAAAAGCGGCGTCCAAACCTTTCATTTAATGCTGAACAAACCATCATTATCATTCGGAAACCAAAACCTGTGCAATTCTACTATTGGTTTCGGATCTATTAAATCAAAGACTAATTGCAGACCATTTAAGGAGGGGCCACCCACAGTTACTGAACAATCGTTAGTACATATGTAGGTAAGGAAAATAAATAAAAACCTTGACGTCATTGTGAAAGGGGGAAAGGCCGCTGAGGCGGCCACAATTTATGCTTACATTCGTAATAAAATCAATAATAACAATAAAAATAAAAGTAATAACAATAATAATTATAATAATAACAATAAAAAAGATAACATTAGCTGTAATGACTTATAATAGCAATAGTAATTGTAATCAATAATAACAATTATAACATAGACAACTATTATGATTTTGTTAGTTACTACTAAACAGAAATAAAAATACTAATAATAATAAGAAGAAGAACAAAAATAACTTATTTGTACAGCGCCTTTTCCTGAAAAGCTCAAAGCGGTTCGTGGTGTTATGACTCTCAGAAACTAAACAAGTCATGTTCTCACAGTCGGTCAACACGTTTTCACACCTCCAACAGTCGGTCACTTCTTCTTAACGTAGGTTTGAAGCAAGCAGCGTTAACCTGTGCTCTGCTTAAATGTATTTCTTGTAACTATTTAGAATGTGGAGAAGCAACACGCCTCGGAATACAGGTTTAAGCTCTAAGTTTAGTTCAAAGGAGCCCATGTGCCTTGGCTCTGGTCCAGTCGTACAAAGAGACTTTCCGCAAACGAACCTTGGACGCACCTGTCACAAGCTTCTTTATTTTAATACGTAATCCCGTTATAGATAGGAGCTCTGGGCGTTTTTCAAGGGGGTCGTATTGCCATGGGAATGGATGTATCCTCTTATGTCCAATGGTTGAACCAGTCTCTCTGTGGTTAAGCTTGCTCGGTTCTATCAAGTATGTGATCTCATACGACTCTACTAATTGTCCATATTTTTCTATGTCCTCCATGAGGACCACGGATCCGTTAGCGGCTTGTAGTGAGTGTAGAAAACGCCAAGTTCTCGATTTCCCTACGATTAATTCTGGTCGCCCAATTTGCAGGATTGGATCACTATATAACAGGTCAATAGCTTGCCCCAGTCTCTCGTAGGACCACATGTCGTGGGTGGGAACCAGTCCACGCCGATCAGGGGCGATATTAAGAATTAAGGGGCAACCACGCCCTACGCTGGTAAGGTAGCGCTGCACCAACTGCCTAGTCTGTTGTCTCTTGTTATCGGTGTTTGGTTTCCAGAACCAATGGTGGTCACGGAGAACGGTGTCGCACATTGCCGGGCAGAACTGTGTTCCGTGCGGATCACCAGTTGCCTCTGCTTGGCCTGTTCGGTTGAATAAAGAGACACGTTAACTTTTTTCAACTTTATTTTGGGCGTAGTTTATTGTATTCTTTTTATAACCCTTCTTGCACACAAGAGGAACCCTACAGCGGTTAGACACCGATGTGCACTGCACTTTGACAGCGAAAACGAGCACAGCGTTGTGATAGCAGCGGTTTTGACAGTGCTGAGACAACGATGCGCACTTTTACGTGACAGCGATGACAGCTGACAGTGCTGCGACAGCGCTGTCACATGCCACTACTTTCATAGTGACGTGCACATCGCTGTCACACTAATATAAACATCGCTGTCACAGCAAAGTAACACCGATGTCACACTAGTGGCAACTGTCACTGCTGTAACACTCAGGTATGGGCAGCGGTGCGGCAGTAGTAAAAATATCAACCGCTGTTCCGTCGCTTTGGTATTCCTCCTGTGCTACTGATAAAATACAATGCCGGCACAGAATTACAAATCTATCGTTGAGTACTTTCAATACTTACACGATGATTGGGATGAAACGTGCAATACGTCACCTTCTATTAAAGAAACAAAACTCTTATAAATTTAGACGCAAAACCAGATCGAATTTAAAATTGTATGTATAAACGAGTTGAGTAAAAAGTTACTCTTTGGAATAACAAATACTTCAGCGTTCTTTTTTAAGTATTGAAATTATCAAATTTGTTAGTTAAGCAGTGAAAGAGTTTATAGTAGCTATTTCAGATTACATCTTTTAAATGTATACAACAGAACCTCTTGTACCGGCTTGTAACTTCTAATTTGTGGGGAAAGACTCATTTGAGTTTCATCTCTTAATTATAAACAAAATTCATAAAGGATGCCGTAAGCTTACTTGTTTAAGAAACATAAAAGTGACCTCTTTGATTTTCTTATTTCTACATGTATTTTAAAAAACCTGTTCAGCTGACCAAAACATATCTAAACGCCAAACGAATTTCGATTGCACTTTAAAGCAAAACTCACTCTAGTTATTTTCTTCCTTTTGAATTACAAAGACTTTTAATAAAGACATATAACAAAAACTAATCAAGGATATAGAAGTGGCCAGAATTGCTTTGATTGATAAATCAAACACCTCAGCGTATAGTGCGCACTTTGAATTGCTAAGTAGTGTATATTTCAGCAGTTAAAAAAACTCATTTCAGTTTCAATTAGAAAATCTTTACATAACGAGAAGCAAGAGAAAAACTCGGATTCGCCTTGTGTTCCTTGTATACTATTCTCGCGCTCTTCAGTTTAGTGTCTTAGTTGTCATTTTGTAAGACTTAATTAAAGTCTGAATTTTTACACTATGGTGCCAAGTGGAACATTTAAAAAGAACATTGCAAAAATGTTTTCTCAAAAATGTTTTGTCGCACTACAGAAACGTTATTTGTAACAACAAAAAGCTGGTGCCAATGCACTTATATTTAAAGCAACATATTATATAGAACGCTATAATGAACGTTTTAAAAGAAAAGAGCGATTCCACTTACACTTTCCACCTGAGACAGGGTACCAATTTGGAAGAGATACCTCTGCCCTCTCGTTTCCAACCCACCGAGCTCCCTGCTTCCCTGAGAAGCCTGGGCACTCAAAACATACTGTTTCGTTGGCAAGTCTTTGAATCATTGGCCCAATGTTCGCACTTGTACCTGGTACTAGCCCCGCATCAAACCAGAGGAAAAAAGGTTCTTTGTAAATTGAGTGAGACCCTAAAAGTTCACTCATGTGCTTTTTAACTATTTGGTTGTATTTCTTTTGCTTTCGGGAGTTCTTCGCGGTGTAATTCGAGACACCCATAAACCAATTGTTGTGTGCGCTGTAATAGAACCCGTACTCGAGCCCATGCCTCTTGCATGACTGGATAAACTCGGCGGCTATGTCACCCCTGCCTCGCTTCCATGTTGCGTTCCTCACAGTGTAGTTGTAAGTGCTACTTGGCCACAGCAGAAAACCGCTGAAATGGTCCAAAGTCAGCACGGCGTATTTGGCGCCAAAACTCTTGGCAGCCTCGATCCAATTATCCGTGGAGAGTTCAGAAGCGTTGAACTTATCTGGATGTGCTACGTGACCTAATAAATAAAAAAAAATTCGTTGTTAGCTTTTTTTTGTATTCTCACTTTCAGACTGAAACTCTGGCTTTTGCTTTAACAAGGGATAGTTACAAGTTGACACTGTCAGTGCATTTTCTTACCCCTTCTTCTCTTATGGAACTGGGCTACGTTGTACAAAGAGTGGATAACTTTATCCGGCGGATAAATCCCTACCGAGTGGATAAAAGTGGCGCGTTCTTAATTTTGATTGGACAACGAGCAAGTTTTATCCAGTAGATAGGGACTTTTCCGCTTACACCTATGTTTCTAAATAAAATTTTGCCGTGGAAAGAGTTGCGGGTCCTAAGACGCGAGGGGCGACAGATGCTGGTTGTGAACTGTGTCCGAGCGGGTGGCAAACTAGAGCATTTAGTATTAAAAATAATTATCACGTTTATCTAAAACGTACCAAAAGAAAACAGAGAAAGCCAGACAGTAAAACACTTTAAAACACGGTCGCGAATATCCATAAGATACCAAGATTCTCGATCTGGGTAATATAAAGTGTTTAGTCTAATACAAGAAAACGACTCGAAAACAGCTTCATGCTTCAGTCGCTTTGTCAGCCTACGTATTGTCTTAATCAGGTTATATTCCGCTAAGAAGAATGCGATGGACCAAAACATAAAACCAAGAAGAGAGCCCTTGATATTAAACAACAAGAGAACTTCTATGTAGGCATGTACTTGATTACGGCAGGGTCTGAAAATGTTAGATTTTATGATGGCAAGAACAAAGCTTCATGTACTAAGAAAGACTCACACGCTATTCTGTGGTACGAAAAGAACTAGTTCTACATTTAGTAGAAACGGAGAATAAAACATTAAAAAAAAACAAGACGGAAAATCTTACCCACTTTCATCTTGTCATCAAATGTCTGCATGTTGAAATGAATAACTGCCCCAATCTCGTAGACTAACAGTTTCGCTTGCGAAGCGCTCGGTCTGGTGACACGCGAATTGGTCGCTGTGGCGAGAGATGCTAGCAGAACCATTTGAGTGATCATTGCCGGCCAAATTGAGGCCAGTGCGACGCCTCCAAAACTTAGTCACACACTTGACCTACAGTTTACCCTGAGGACTTGCGAGACTAGATATCGGCCTAATTTTAGTTGTAAGTAAATAAAGCCATGAAAATTCCCCGTTTGTGTCAGTTTGTGTTTGCCCGTGCTTCATTTCCGTGGTCACGTGGAAGGAATTTATTGGCTATTCGGTGAAAGGGGCAGATCTCTAAGCTTTGAACTGGCCGTAGGTGGCAAAAGGTTTAAAGTTTTAATGCAGATATGTCAAAGTCTTTAAAACCGACAACCATTCATTTTTCTCTTCCATATTTTCTAACCCTCTGGCATTCAAAGCGTAGGTTTCGGTTAGCGGTGATGTTCAGTTTTTTCCTTGACAACTTTAAATGACAAAGTTTATTTGTTTCGGGTATGCAAGGAAAGCGTGGCCAGTTTTCCTTGTCAGGCTGCTTTTCTTGTTCGGCGTAATAACATAATCCAGTCTAAATTGGTTGTTGCGCGCGTAGACCACTATAGCAAGTAATTCTGGTTGCACTTTTGTTTAATAAAATACCAAGCACTTGATGTTAAAATTCTGGTAATCTGTTTGGCCCCACTCACGGTCTGTTTACTGCAATTTGTCCAATATGGAAACTGAAGTTTACTCTTTGGGTTGAGGCTGGACGTTTTTTCTGTAACACTTTTCAGGATTTCAGCCTTAAATATTCTTAAAGCGTTTTTGGTACTTTTGGAATTGTGTCTGTGTAAACAAAGAGAGAGTCAAAGTACTAGAACGAAAACAGGGCGCACGGGGGATCATGGGTGCACTTTCCCAGAGGTCCCCGCGCGCTCACCTTTCTCTTTTCTTCCCCATTCCTCCAAAAAATTCATTGCTCTCGCTTGCTCTCTATCCAGCCTTGAAAAACGCCATGCAGGGAACCTCTGCGGAAAAGAGAGTTCAAAGGCTGTTCCCAACATCTTTCTTACTTCATATATATACAGAATACTTTGCAATCGCCTGTTCACCAAAATCAAATGTAAAAGGCGTACTGATCTCTCTCGATATATTCTGGTAGAAAAAGTAGTGGTTCCTGGTTTCGTTTTTGAATTACAGAAATAAGCGTCACTTCTTCAATCTTAGCCTGCGTTACCAGTTCTTATCATGGATTATGTTCTTAAATTTGGACATCTTTGAGCCTTAACGTCTTTTAGTTCTTATGGTAATTCCAGTTAACTAATACCTATCTCCGGCTATTTCAATCAAATCTGTCTGTATTATTTTGTTCCTTTTTACCGAAACCTGGATGTGAAATATAAATGAAGATGTTGTTTTTGTTGATGTTATGGAACATAAACCGGTTTTGTCACTCAAAGAAAAGTCTAGTTGTTTGTTAAAAGCTGACATGCACTGCCATTTCCCTCCTTGCGCATAAAGGCAAATAACAATCATCAAAAAACTTGTCGAGAAAAATGTCTAAATTTTAAGAGAAATCCAAATACAGTATACTGGAAAAGAAACGCTTTATGTTTATGATGGCTTACAAGATATCGTGGTTAAACCGCTAAACATCAAAACGCACAACTTTCAGACTGTGAACAAGTAACATATTTACTGCGTTTATTTTTTGAAGGAGTGGCCGACAGCCCTTGGTGCAAAGTAATAAATAAATAAATTATTTTTTTTTTATTCGACAACGTGGGGAGAGGTCGCCCTCATTCCCGAGCCAAGGGCTCATGTTAAAAACGCTCGACTACAGTCCACAACACCGGCATTAGCCTACTCCTATCGACAAGTGTGCGGGTTCTTTTAAGTCCTTCGAAAAAACACTAAGAGACTAGACGAACGGCTTAACGTCCCTGTCCACGGACGGTATGACGAAAGAAAATACCCAAAGTTCAGCCTCGACCAATTCGGGGATTGAACCCGAGACCTTCTGGTTGGTAGTCAGAGATCTTACCAACTGCGCCAACCTCACACACACACAACATGCATAACGATAACTGAATGAGTGTTGTAGCTCAAGACATGTTTATATTGACAAGGGTTACAAAATATAAAGGTCACAATAGTGAACTACTCAACTCTTAGCTTCCCTCATTTATTTATTGAGACGAGTAGCGGACCTCACACAAACCAGAGCCTGGTACACGAATGCATGTAGTAGTTCCAGACATTGTGACGAAACAACATAAAACTACTGTACCCGGAAGCGCAGAGGATTACCTTCACTGTAATACAAAAGCCAGTAACTTTACTGCGTAGTTAACACTACTCTAAATATATGGGTTTCGGTGCCAATTCAGAGAATATTAAGCGCCACGTACAATAAAACTGAGAAAAGGGCTTAAAGAAGAGTTTTCTAAAAAACGGTATCCATTGATCAAAACATAAACTGCTTTTTTGCTCTTTGCTGTTGAATATTTACAGTATTAAACGCTTTACCCAAACCTAAAATAAACCGGATACTGTATACAGCTATTTAAAAATAGGTTGACTTGTGAAAAATGTCACAAACAGTTCGCAAACTGAAGCACGATAGTACTTTAAACTATTCAAGTTATCATCTCTAAAATGATCTCAGCCAACCACAGACCACATTACTGTTTGAAAGTTCTTCACTTTTCTGGAAGCATTCGAGAGCCTTCGCTCCAAGAAGAGCAAACGGCTTTGATACAAAGCACACGTCTCGTTTTACATTTTCTAAAGCAATTACGGACCAAATGGTAAGAACCTATGCATAACACGAGCCATTCGATACTACCGACGTGTAACACAATTCATATAACTACCGATGTATAACACGGGCTATATGACCACTAACTACGTATGACACGGGCCATGTGATAACTACTGATGTATATCACCAGCCATTTGAAAGGTATGATATGAACTCGTATATGACACGGGCCATATGTTAGTACCTAGTACGTATGACATTGGCCATATGTTATGAACCCATATACTGTATGACACGAGCTATATGACAAGTAACTAGTATGTATGACATGGGCCATATGATATGAACCCACATATTGTATAACACGAGCTATATGATAAGTACCTAGTATTATGAAACGGGCAATATGTTAAGTAACTATATATGATACGGGTCATGTGATAAGGTGGAAGTACCAATACAGTGTGTGCAGGAAATGTAATATGTATTAGGAAGTATATCGAAATGAATGTTATTGCAACTTGTTTTCTTGTTTGATTCTTTGACTGTCTGTAAACAAAGACTAATTAGAAATGACTTTGTCATCAAGTTTGACGCCTTCCTTGCCCTCTTTGTTGACTTCAACAGAAATCAACCGGTTTGACTTCTTTGTTTAGCGGTTGGGCTTTTTGATTTTGAGTTGAACTGTTCAAACAAGTTAGCCAAGTTAACGGTTCGACAATAAATAAAGCGAATCAAACTCTACAAATTGTACTTTTAAAACGTCATGACATCTATGCGCAGGTCAACCTTGGGGGGATGATGACGTCACCAATGACGTGCAGTACACCATTTGTAAGACTGACGTCACTTGTAATCACAGTTGAGTTTGCAACAGTTATTCTGCTGTTTCTCCTTTGGATGAGAAGGTCGCTACCTTCTCTTGTATTCAAAACGGTTCGACCGATGACGCTAGCGATATGAAAGCTGTGTTCCACTAAATGGTACTCGACTAACCGCTGCAATAAAACAAAAAGGCACTTTCAGATATGCTTTGCTATTAAATGAAATATTGATCGATTGTTTCAACAGAGTAAATTCAGCTGGAGAAATCAATTCAGACATTTATCTAAGCCGGTTCTAGTAGAACCCTGTGGAGCAAAATAAGTTCTTACAAAGTAATACCAAGACTATACAACACTTATGAAATATTAAGACAAATACAAGAACGCTTTACAAGACGATGAAAAAAGTTCTATAGAAATAGTAATCAATTTCTAAACAGTTTTCATGAAATATCTCATCACTCAATAAAATGAATGTCCATCCCTTACCCTCAGACAGCTGTTATTATTTGACACCAAGCTCCACAACTCTGAACGCATCTTGACAAAAGCAGCGTTCGTTGGTGCAAACACAGTAAACGGACCCGTCAAGCTGGTCGCAACCTTCGCTAAAATTTGAGCAAACGTTGTCAGATCTGTTCGTGTGCTTAAATACCAAGTTGCATTTGTTGTCGTTCGCTCTATAACTTTATCGACTTCGTGAATAACTCCATTCTTAGCAAACTGGTCCGGTCTTAAGATTCTGGCGCCTTGGATCACAGTCACCTGTAACAGTAACGTATTGGCTGTTTCAGCAATAGCAAATGTGTTTGTGAAAGACACTTCTTCTATAAATAGAGTAACAATGATGATGATAATAATAATAATAACAATAGTAAAAAAATAAATAAAATAATAACAATAATGGTAGTTATAACAACTAAAATAATAACAATAATAATAACAGCATTTTATTACTATTGTTATTATTATTATTATTTATATTATAATTATTTATTTATATTATAATTACTATTAAAATAAACGTATAATTAAAGTAATGATAGTAGTAGTAGTAGTAGTAGTAGTAGTAGTAGTAGTAGTAGTAGTAGAAGTAGTAGCAATCGCAACTTTAAGGAGTCGCTCAGCTATTTAATATTTTCAAGGTAGTACAGAGCGTACGAAGGAGGGGAGGGGAAGGGTTATCCCCGTGTACAAAGGGAAGGGAAAGGTTAACACCGCGTACGAAGGAGGGAAGAGGAAGCCCTGGTTAACCCCGCGTACAAATGGAGGAGAAGGGTTAACATCGCGTACGAAGGAGGGAAGGGGAAGGGTTAACCCCGCGTACAAAGGGGGGGGGGGGAAGCGTTACCACCGCGTACGAAGGAGGGGAGGGAAAAGGCTAATCTTGCGAATTTGTTGAAGCCATGCTTAGCTAGCGGTCTTGTTAAGGGGCCAAGTTCGGCGTGTGCAAACCGAAATGACTTTACACTTTTTGAGCGACAACGTAATCTTTTAAAGCAACGAACCAAAAAATAGACATTTTAAAACAAGTTGCAACCTTTTTGCTTGCTTGGTTTGCGGTCCTGTTGGAGGGATTGGGGTGGAAAATCCAAGAAAAATTGAGATTCACTTGAGTTTGGCGCCAAGGTTGACGGGTCCTCAAGGAGAGACCGGGGAGAGGAGAAATGGAAGACGAGGGTAGTATGGCATAACTAAACTACATAATTTGCCGTTTAAAAAGGAAACTAGCAAAAGGCGCCAATTATCACCTTTTTATCCGCTGACCATGTTGCGCGCAGCTTCTGAGGTACGTCCAGTGATGCCAAAAGCTGATCTTGTCCAATTTTTCGCATTGTGTACACTCCTACCACGATGTGTCGTCTCAACAAGACTGTCAGTTCTTGTACATTCTTTCTGATCTCAGGATTGTGCTTCAAAAAACTCCTGAAGGCGCGGTTTGACGGAACAAACACTGTGAAGTTCCCGTCAATAGCTAGCATGGTGATGAGCCCAGTTCGGTTCGCAAACTTTAGGAACCTTCTCAGCCCGAGAGATTTGGCCTTGTCAACAATTGTGGGCTGAGTAGCTACTGCAAGAACAATGTTATGGATTTTCTGACTATGACAAACTGCATTGGACAGCCATTCCGGTTAAGTGCTTACTAACTAACAAAGCCAATGTTTACTAATCTACCACAAGGTCAGATTAACTATGGAAAAAACTAAGATTAGATTCACCGGGGTAAAAGTTTGGAATTTTATGGATGATAAACTGAAAACGCTCAAAAAGTCAGCATTAAAAAAGGAACTAAAACAAAGTTCGATAGCGTCTTACAAAACCTTATAATTATGTTGTCACTTATAATTGTAAAGAACCTGTACAAAGCCGTTATCAGGACTTAAAATAGCTTTGCACTATTACTCCAAGTTCCGTTTTTTTCTCACCTTCGACATATTCTATTGTACATGAAATATATATTCTGCAAACTGTAAAGACAAACCACTGGTTATTACATCGAAAACCACATATTGTGACGGCGTGAGTTCCCCGTAGAAACAGCGTATTTAATATTACCATGTTACATCATTAACATAGCTCTAAAGTTCTTGCAATTTTAACACAATTTGTGCTGTGTGATTCAATATTCAATATTTATTAGTGTTCGTGATTGTTTCCCACTGTGTGTATTCAGTCACCTCACTCATCAGCTGCTGTGAATCGATAATGTCGAGTTGTTCCTGGTGACAGCAACCGCTGAACAAAGGAACTATATAACGACAAAGCCGTGTTTATTTTTCGTCAAAAACGGTATGAGCAAAAAGACAAACTGTCCATTCAAACACGCTTCTGTATTAACAGCAAGAAATGTAGTGCGCATGACTCATGCAGTTTTTTGTACAATTTAAATACAGGATGGATACTGCGGCTTCTGCTTCTTTCTGGGCCAAAAGAAAAGTTAACAATTATATAAACGCAACACAAATAGTGTTTCCTCGTCTGTTATGCTTAGTAAAAGGTTACCCTTGTCAAAACAAATACTGTAGCATACCTTTGATAAATGCATAAATTTGATAAAAAAAAAGACACGAGAGAAAGCATTCAGATTGGACTTTGCTTCATAAACCATCGGGCGCCAATTGACTGAAAAGGATAATGGAAATGAACTGCTGCGCAATTTACCTCAATCGAAACAACAGTCTTTCTGTATTTTCAGCCGCAAATGCTTTCCATTCTTTGCAAGTTAACAAATTTATCGAATTTACGAAATAAACCGGCAAACAATTAGTCCACTAAAAATATATAACAATGCGGAATGCATCATATTATCGTGAGTTTCCGATACTGTTTGAAACATTAGGAAAGTTGGTTTTATTCTCTCTATGTTTCTCATAAAGCTTCTCTTTAAAGAGTTAATTGCCGTCACTTTATCACTTTGACAAGCTATTATCACAGAAGGCCCGAGACTACTTAATTAACACCAGGCATAAACAATACGAGCCGTTAAACGGTGTGTATATCACTGTCCTCGTTGGATATCTTACAGTCGACCTGGCACGCCTGCTGCGCTCTTTTCATGAGCGCTGAACCTGGTGTGAAAGCAACAACACTTTCTATCTATGGCTATCAAGTATCTAGGGGAAGTCGTCGATTACAACCTTAAAAACCTGAAAACCTCAACTAAACAAACGTTTGTAGTTTTAAGGTAGGTTATCAAGTAATGAACGCCGAAGACGATACTTGGTGCTAACTATCACAGTTTTCTTACACAAACCTTCCTCTCTGTAAATAAGGCAAAGCAAAGGTTTTGACATTTACCTTTTGTGCAGATGTTGTTTGAGTTCCTCACATAGCCAGGACAACATCTGTAGACGGTGACATGGCCGCCACTGGGTCTAGGGCAAAAATTAAGGAACTGAATATCTGAACAAATTGTTGAATATATTGCACATTGTTGGAATAGTTAGAACGTTCAAGTAGCTACAGCAATCGATAAAAGGCATGCAAAGCGTTTAAACTACTCTTTCACAGTGCATTTTTAAAACTTCTCCAACCATATGTTTTCTAATGTATAGCCAGATTTTCTTTCTTTAAGAAAACTGTACACGAAGAACGAAGCCCAGATTGCCCAAAGCCGAGGGTTGAGGAACAAATCAACCTGCTTTCAGGCTGAAATTTACAAAGGTGGAAAACGATATGATTCCAAACAAAGTACTAAAACTTTCGACAATCATTTCCCCTCTAAAGCGAAGTCTATACACCGAGCAGCATTAGTATTCATTACAATACAGGTGTTGTGGTTGTGTCTAGACATTTTGATAATGTTTCGAATACCACTAGGTGCAGAAGGCGGTCATCTTTGCCAGATACGCTAAAAGTTGTGTAAGTATAACCTATAACTTTGTATGCAAATTTATAAAGTAGGTAGAACCAAAAATTTTTCAATCAAATGAACATCTTCAGGTTTGGACTCGCAGCTGCAGTTATCTGAATTAAGCCCAAGTTGAGGGTGTGACAATTCATCAAAACTAGACTTGAGAAATTCCTTTTCGTAATGGAATCAGATGGAAGGAAGAAACTTTCTATTCAAGAATGGCAGGTCGGCCAATTCTTGAGTGCGCCCGTATTTTGTGCGTGCATACTTGGAGATTAGTTTGATGATTTTATTGGTTCGAGAAACAAGAGCAAACCTAAGGACAGCTTAGGAAGGGTTTTCCCAAACTTGAGAACAGGCCGGTTCTTGCAAAAGTTTGAGTATATGTGCATGACTTAAGAGCAGCTACTGCAATGCTGTAGAAAACTATTTCTATAATAGAAAACTAACTGTAACTGATTGATCTTTAGGTCCTTGAAGTCAGGAAGAACTCGAGGAAAGAACACCAGCAACATCAGATATAGATACATAGCACTGAAAACTGTCAAGTCTTACACCTCTAAATTTCGAAACAGTTGGACGTAAACTATCGGTCAAGGTAAAATCAGATGAGTAAAATAAAGTCTAGCACATTCTTTTTCATTACCTTCGAAGTTCTCATCGTTTGGATGCCAATGTCTTAGTTGAAGTTAGCCTAAAATGATAGCTCTAATTTACAACTCTGGCATTATAACCAATTGGTGAACAATTGGCGAATTGCGATATTTCGTAATCAGTTCTTGCAAGACCTTTGTTGGCTTTTTCATTGACTTATCCCTTAACACTAAAGTTAACTTTACTACTTCAATTCACCTGCATCTTTCAGTCGAAATGCTCATCAAGATTTCACTATCTTCAAAAGTTAACGCCTCTTCCACCAGATTGTGTTATTATGTTATGGTAACCTTATAATCTCCGGACAACGCAGAACAGCTTGACATGACATTTCAATGGAACGTTTGAATCTTTGCCTAAACGTTTTGCGCTGACAAGCCTCTGGCAACGAATTCCAATTGT
>JAOBRG010350809.1:0-11289 GCA_027574985.1 Umimayanthus nakama | reverse complement strand
CCTAGTTATTGTCTAGTGTTATACATGCATACACAGCGTATGTCAGTGTATCAGAATATAAAATTTTATTTCTTCTGAAGAGTTGTTTTTCACAAGATACACATTACAAGCAATACAAGTACTATTGAATAGACCAAGATTACAAATTCAGAACTTTAGTGAAAAACAGACCGAAGCGAAAGATCTGGTATGTCACGCCTTGTTGAACTTTGGTGTTGTACGCAATTTCCTTCTTTACATTAATGTTTTACTTCGTTTAACAATTTAAAGTCAAAGATCAGCTTTGTTTAACGCTAAGAGGTTATTAACTGTTCTGCACTCTTGTTTTGTAAGGATCAATTTTATAGTAACATTCCCGCTGGGATTTGCCATAAAATTAAAAAAATATATTGGCTGAAGTAATGGGAATATCCCAAGGCTCAGTCGAACTTTATGTTTTCTTAAATAAAAATAATTCTAGTGTGCTCGTTAAACGATGTCAACTATGATTAACAGTACTCGCTCACATAAAGACAAGAAAAGTACACAAAAACAAATGGCGTATACTTTTAGTATTACAGTAACTTAGTATCTTTACGAAGAGGGTTCTATTTTTTCAATGTGCTTGGTATATAATTCAATGTGTGCAAATGCAGGGAGAAAACAGGCAACATGTTTTAATTATAGACGGAAACTCTTTGTAAGTAGTTAAGAGTTAACATGTACGTTGTTAAGGAGTTGTTTATTATCAAATGAGCAATCCTTGCTATTTCTCTGCGATACTGAAGACACTGATGGTAAAACATTATCAAAGGACGCCTCACACACAGCTAAAAACAATGCCTAAAAATCTTGGATCCTCTCTGGAGTCGATGTGTGCCGCGTTAACTCTTGAAATATGTATCGTATTAACTCAAAAGGTCCTCAACCACATTTTAACCAGTCAATAGTTTATTTGCTTCTGGCCATAAACACCCCACACAGTTGACACAACGCACATTGCGCTCAAATAGAGCTTTAATAGTCATGTTTCTAATCGCCTTTGCTCAGTTCACAGCTGGGGCACCCACGGGCATCGGGTTTAGATCTAACTATTATTAACCACTAAATGGCCCCACACCCCAGACCCAGATATTGCCGATACGTGTACGTGCCCAATCTTACTTTGTAAAAAAACATGCTTCAAAGTTTTACTTGCAGAAATTACTATTTTTGAAAACGATAGTCTCAATATATGCGTTCCTGATTCTTTGATCAGGCTAAATCACCTTTTGCATGACTATATTGTTAAAGCGTGTATGAACTAAGTCTTAAGAATATATATCTTTCAGTAAAGACAATCGCAAACAGAATCAACATGTGGACGAGCTCTGGTTAAAACAGCAGCATTCCAATCATGTTTGATGGTTTGTATGTGGACCAAAGAGTTATACAGCTGTTTCTAAAAAGGTTGACGCCTGCAAGGACAATTCTAATGCATGAAAGGAATTATGGGGGCTTAATGTTTTTGCTCGGAACACAATTTATCGAGCAAACAAAACCAGCAAAGTACGAATTTTTAAAGTCAATACGTTAAATTGGGTAAAGACCAGCTTGGAAAATTGCGAAGTTTAAGCTCACAATGAATTTTGCGATCGGGTTATCACCCATTTCGCAAGTCAACCTTTTGAGAAATAACTTTATATGCGAAGCCGAGATTCGAATTCGAATTAAAGTACTTGTACTTACAACGGCGTCTCATTTGTGACACAAAAGGGGATATTTACAAGGAAACCGAGTTCATTTTAGATCGGAGCTTATCAGTATTTTTCTTCAATGTGCAGCGCTAATTCGAGGGCGAATAATTAAAATGTTTTTAGTAACCGGATTTTTCTTGAAAATTCAGAATATCTGTCAATAAAACGCGTTTTCTGGTTTTAGAAAAATGCCCGCGGGTAAAACCATTTTTCTGGAATTTTTTCAATTTTTTTCTGCTTCCCGGAGCGGAAAGCTTGGAAAACATTCCAAGTTTAGTCTGAAATAGGAATACCGAATCGATCGAATGTCTTTCCAAGTATTTTTCAAGAATTTCTTTTCCGGAAGAAAACTAAATGAACACACCTTTAGCAAAAGATCGAGTTCAGTTCCTGGTTTCGACAACCTGTACCGGTTGAAGGGGGTATGATATCCTAGTAAATGTATGAAAAAAATAATTAAAAGGCCGTTTCTGGGAAGGGGGGTTTCTTTCATGTCTTGTTTCTCCACGGATAAAAACTGAGGGAATGGGTATGACATAGCTGATCACGTGACACTACCCGCCATATGTCTCCTTCATTTCTGTGCATGGGCGGCAGGACGATCTTAAGAAGTTAGCAACTTTGCAAGAAAAATTCCCTTACTTTTTTTTCAATTTTTGGCAACTTGCTGGTGCCTCAGCTCACCATTAAGAGCTGAGAAAACTTAAACCTTGCCAATTTCGAAGAACTGTTTATTGGCACTCTGAAAATGACATAAATGTTGGAATTGTGCTTTGAGCAACCAACGGTTTCACGGTCTTTCACGGACAAGGTGCCAGTTTAGCAAGTTTGCCATGTCTCGCCAGGCTGCATTCTCTATTGCTGGAAGTTTGACAGAAAGTTAAATGCGTCTAGGCAGTTGCTAGTGCAGAACGCAAACCTGGTTGAAGACTTATATTAAAATATATTTTGGATGGAGGAGGACTTTCCCGCGCGGAAACATCACGGATTTTCAATGATGCAATTGGGCAGAACTATACAAAATGGCTGATTTCTTGGAGTTGCCTGTCAAAAACGAGCTTGTTCAGCTTGTTCTCAAAGATTTCTTCACAACCAACTGAATGTTATAGAAGAAGAAAGATTGTTTTAAGCTGCTTTTGCTCTTGATTGATCACGAAATAACGGGAAAATGGATTTCGAAGAGCTTATTTGTAAGGTAAATTCGAGTCTTTGCGTTTGCTTGTTTTCAATGAAATCGAAGATTTTAGTAAAGTTTTATTATTTTTCGTGCAAATGACCATTTCTGGCTATTTTGTGTTTTCTTGCATTGTTTGGTATGTCATAGTTACTAGCAGCTAGATATTTACCCAAAATGTGGGAAAATGTGACTTCAAATAAGGCCGAGTAAAAAACATAATTATCAGTTTCCCGTCCGGAATCACCGAAAATATGAGGCGGGAGGTCCTTATTATTATTTTTTTTCATTTTTTGTTATTTTCAAAAACATCGGTTTTATGAGCCCTTTGCTTCCAATAAAACAACATAATACGTTCATATAGCTACTTTCAGTTTTTAACAACAGCCAATTTTTCGTTTTTCGATTTTCTTAGCGTCGTTTTGTTGTTCCGAGTGGAGTTATTCAAAAATGTGGATCCTTCAACTTCCAATACACGCTATTTTTTTCAAGAACCAGTAACTTTCGGCTCAGCCTAGGCTGTTCATAAATTTTTGGATAGAAATACGTGTTTGTTATTATTTCATCCTGCTGTATCAAAAACATTTTGAAACTGTACTTACAGAGTCCGCGGACGTCATGTCATTCCTCCAAGGCTCGATGACCCAGCTAATTCGAACAGGTCTCTCTACACATGTGTTTCTCATTCTTTGTACAAAGATTTAAAAAAATTAAACTTTTCTGATCAAAATTTCAGCTGGGTGATTGTTCTTAGCTTGTTCTAAATTTTTGGGCAAAAACTCAGTCCGGGTGTTGTAAAAGATGATAGCAAATCAAAATGTGCCTCAGCAACATGCTAGAAACTTTGTCTATGCAATAAACTTAAATGATACAGGATATATTGGATTGCTATTCCTTACCGAGATGATTAATGGGAAAATCTGCCTCAGAAAAGGCCTATTTTTGGCAAAGCTTATATTCATTTTTTTATCTGGCAAAATAGAAAAAAGCCCCAAACTGAGGTTCAGTGCACACAACAAGTGTATTGAAGTGGATCTGCCTGTTTTTTGTTCATGTTTCATCAGTCACAATTGAGTCACTATATATTACTGCTAGAAGGTAAGGCACTAAAACCCAACAAAAGTACACACCAGTGCGTTGCCATGGCAACAGCAGAGTGAGTTAGTTTGTTTTTGTACTAGCTTTGGAATGAAATATTTGTATACGACCGCAACTTGACTAAGTATCCAATTGGGGAGAAAATTTTTAGGGTATCATACCCCCTTAAGCGCCACCGCACATTTTCTTCCGCACAATCCAACAGCAAAACCAAAGATGCTCGCTCAAGAACAAAAGGTTTGTCCGCACAACCCAACGGCTAAACCGGAAATACAGAGGATCGTCGCTGGAAACCTGATATTTGGGTCAAACAATTCACCAGCTAAACCAGTTAAGTTTAATATCCTCGTTGAAGAGCCAAAGTTTCGTCCACACAATCTATCAGCTAAAACAGAGATCGAGAGTTCACTGAGATCAAAAGTTTCTCCCACAAATTCCACAAGCTAAAGAATAAAAATAAAGAATCCTCAATGAAAATCAAAAGTTTTGTCCACGCAATCGATATCCACTAGCTAAACAAGAAAAGCAGAGGAAATTCACTTAAATCGAACGTTACTTTCACAATCCAACGGCTAAACCAGAAACACAGAGGATCCTCATTTAAGATCAAAAGTTTCTTCCACGCAATCCAAAATTT
Organism: Umimayanthus nakama; assembly: GCA_027574985.1. Taxonomy (NCBI): domain Eukaryota; kingdom Metazoa; phylum Cnidaria; class Anthozoa; order Zoantharia; family Parazoanthidae; genus Umimayanthus; species Umimayanthus nakama. The sequence continues at coordinate 6,665 of JAOBRG010350809.1, read as the reverse complement.
CTCTCATACAACCCACCGGCTAAACCATGAAACAAAGGATCCTCACTGAAATCAAAAGTTTCGTCCATGTAATCTAAAAGCTAAACCAGTAAAATGTAGGATCGTCAATGAGGTCTAAAGATTCTCCCGTACAACCCAATGGCTAAACTATGAAACAGATGTTCCTCACTGAGATCAAAGTTTCGTCCATACAATCTAAAAGCTAAACAAGTAAAACGTAGGATCGTCAATGAGATCTAAAAATTCTCTCATACAACCCACCGGCTAAACCATGAAACAAAGGTTCCTCACTGAGATCAAAAGTTTTGTCCATACAATTTAAAAGTTAAACAAGTAAAATGTAGGATCGTCAATGAGGTCTAAAGATTCTCCCATACAATTCAACGGCTAAACCATGAAACAAAGGATCCTCAGGGCGATTAAAAGTTTCGTCCATACAATCTAAAAGCTAAACCAGTAAAACGTAGGATCGTCAATGAGGTCCAAAGATTCACCCATACAACCCACCGGCTAAACCATGAAACAAAGGATCCTCACTGAAACCAAAAGTTTCGTCCATACAATCTAAAAGCTAAACAAGTAAAACGTAGGATCGTCAATGAGATCCATAAATTCTCCCCTACAATCCACAGGCTAAACCAGAAAACGGAGGATCCTAACTGAGATCAAAAGTTTCTTCCATACATATCTAAAAGCTAAACCAGTAAATTGTAGAATCGTCAACGAGGTCCAAAGATTCTCCCATACAATCCAACGGCTAAACCATGAAACAGAGGATCCTCAGGGCGATTAAAAGTTTCGTCCTTACAATTTAACCCTCGGAAGTCCAAGCCATTTACTGTTACAAGTTGGCCCAAGGGGGTGGGGGGGGGGGTCATTTGGACCCCCCATAGATTTTCGAAACGGTTGCACATAAAATATCATGCTTTTGCATGGAAGTAGCTTTTTGTTTGCTAATTACTTTCCATGAAAACAATCAAGTTTTTATTAAGAACTGTTGCTATGGCAACAGTCGTTTCCCAAATGTTCGCCATCTTGGCCTCCATCTTAGATTTTTCAAAAAAAATTATTTTACCCAAAACTGAAGCAAACTTTACTGGAATAAGTAGATTACATGTATTTTCAGCCTAACATAGGAATATAATTGAGAATAGAGTTTAGAAAAAGAAATGAGAACCAATTTTCCCAAAAATTTACAGTTTTTCATTTTGAACTTCAATTTGCATAATTAATTACGCATAAATTATAAGTGATGACGTCATCCAATTAATGTCAATAAATGCGCCCATTATCAGACTACAGGTACCGAAAGTTTCATTTTGATTGCCTGAAAGATTCAAATTTTAGGTCGGAAAAACCTATGGGGGGTCCATTTGACCCCTCCCCCTTGGACTTTCGAGGGTTAAAAGTTAAACCAGTAAAACGTAGGATCCAAAGATTCCCTCATACAACCCACCGACGAAAACAGAAAACAAAAGATCCTCACTGAGATCAAAAGTTTCAACCACACATTTCTAAAAGATAAACATGTAAAACTTAGGATCGTCATTGGTATCAAAAGTTCTCCCATACAATTCACCAGCTAAACCAGAAAATAAAGAATCCTCACTAAGATAAAAAGTTTTGTCCACACAATCCACTAGCTAAACCAGAAAAAGAACAGATCCTCCATAAGGTCAAAAGCTTCGTCAATGCAATCCAACAGCTGAAAAAGTAAAATGCTGGAATTTCAATGATATCCAACGTTTCTCCCACACAACCCACCAGTTAAAAAAGTACCCTTTTCCTGTTCCTTGTTCAATGGCGGCACTCAATCAAGTAAATACGGTACATAAACTTTGAGCACAGTACCTACCCTAAAAAACAGAAAGCCTCTCTTGGCAAAAAGATGTCAAGCCAATTTCATGACCATGTATTGTGCTATTAATCGGGTTTTCTCATTCTGCCATTTTAGCTGTTGATGCTCAAATGCCTTTACTTTCTTTTCCCATCTAAACTGTTTTTACGATCACGTGACCTTACAGACACTGTCCGATCAGAATGTATTAACTTTTAAAAGAGGCACGATGGGTAATCAGGGCAAGAATTGCAGTGAATGAGTGAGCGAATGAGGTTTTATCCCGAGCATTTCGTTTTGAAAAAGTTCTGAATTTTTCCGAGAATGAAAAATAACTCAATGTTTTAGGACGTACTGAATGTGCAAATTATCGGAGTACTAACCGACGGAACAGATATACCATCTTATTTCTCTTACTCCGTACAAATGCTTGTAAAGCCAAGTCTCACGATCGCCGGATCGCTGGAATCACTGGTGCGTAGGGTCGCTCAAGATTGCCGACAACGGCGACGATCCACCGATCGCTGAATAGTGTTTCCAAATAAATGCTGAAGGTCGCGCACGATCGCGGACGATCACCCGATCACTGAAAAGTTTTACCACATGTGATTGCTGACGATCGCTGGCAGTATTTTCAGCGATCCGGCGATCGTAAAAGATTATATGTGAACCAAGCTTATTGATCGCCCGATCGCTTAAAAAAGGGTTTCCATATAATCGCTGACGATCGATGGCAGTATTTTTGGTGATCCGCCGATCGTGAGCGATCAAACGAAAACTAGGCTTAAAGCTACCGTCGGAAATAAGTCAATGCGAAGTATTTCAAAATGTTGGGATTTTTGCCATTCTTTTTAAAGTTTTAGGTTAACAGAACAGTAAAGGCAAGGATGTAATGGACTGGATAACGTTAATCACTGCCATTTTAGCGCACTTGCTACAACATTTATCGAGTCCATGTCTCAATGACAATGACTCAAAGACGCTCGCAAACCTGTTCACAAACAAAATATTTACTATTAAATTTGGTCAGTTCGAATCTAATTTGCGACCTATTACTCCAATTATCAACATATCCCTAGTAAACAAATTAAAAAGCTCTGGAGCTGTGAATCGTCGAAAAACTCACTTGCATTGTTACCTACCTTGATTACCCATCATCCCCTACAAGCGTAAAGCTGGGACTCTTACAGCCACTGTCCTAAAATTTTGGATTAAAATACTAAACAGTATTACTAATGGGGTTTATTTTCAGGTAAACATTTGCAAAAGCTGCGACTAAAAACTGTGACGATCACTCATCGCGGTTTCATATATGACTGAATTAATTTTATATACCTCCATTCATATTTTAAAAGTCTCCAACTCTGCATGTTTGCCAGATGTTCTGCTGGGAAGATTTTCCCAGTGCAAAAATTTAAGAATTTCAAGATCATTTCGATGTTAAGAAAATAATGATTTGATTAACGACTTCCTTTTTCAAGTGCTGTGTAACTGCTGACTGATTTTGAAATAACGCAACGCTCAAAACCTTAATCAACTGCACAAAGCATTGCCTGCAAAACACTTATGTCGAATCTGGAAATAGTACCAGTCCGTTGCTTTCCATTATTCCATAACAACATAAGGTATTTTTAAAACAGTTTGAGATCGCAAAAATCTCCCGTACTGTGGCAGTAGGTAAATATGAGCGACAGAAACCAGACCGGAAACACGTATAAACTAATAACAAGAAAAGGCAAAAGCCTTATGTGAGACTGGTCAAATAAAATTGATAAGATTTCCTAATTCAACCCAAAATCCAGACAAACTTCCAATACCGTTTTTCTTGTTCGAGTCAAAAGTACTGGTGGTTTTTCCAAACTTAGTTTTATACATTGTAGGCATTTCAGTGTATGTCGTGTTGCTTAATATGGTATATAGTTCTTGAACTGTTAATTAAAATTGGTGTCACGTCATTTCGTGTGAAAAATAAACTGAAAAAATAAGCGAAAAATAATCGATAACAATCCCCTTCTTCCGTTGTGAATCAGCTCCCTTCGATCTCAGCCTTAATTTTCAGATCGTTCCAATTGGATTGTGAGATGAGGGTGAAAAGAACTAAGGTTGTGCGGTTAAGCCACTATCGAACTAAAAACTAGATTTTTTTTGCTTAATTGTTTGTGCATAAAGACCAGTTCAAATGCTTGATTTTGTGTTCACAATCACGTTCAGAAGATCCATTTAATGATAATTTATTCGTAGTTCCTTATCGATTGAGATATTTGTGTTTCCTTCCAACGTAAGTGGAAGGAAATATGGGTTAATCACATCCGAGGCCTCTAGAAATATTATTCAACAGGAAGGGCAATTGAAGCTATATCTTTCCGTGGGCAAGCCCTTTCCTTCTACCAACTGAAACTGCAATGTGCAGCACACGTATGCGCGTGCGTGCTTTGAGAACTGTTGCTCAACAAATTTTGTTTTGGACACTAAAGTTAGTTGAAGCTGTATCACTGACGGCTAAACTGAGCAGTGCATGTTCGTGTTTTTAGAATTATTACTCAACAAGTTTTGTGTTAGATAACTATCATTGGATAGTTGAATCTATATCTCGGGCCCTACGGACAAATCCCTTCCTTACACTAACTTAAAAGAGCAGAGAATATTCCCTCCACTTCCACCCTCTTTCACAGGAAGCTCATGATAGTGTAGTTTTACAAAAACAATCGCATTGCCCTGTGCTATAGATGTGGTTAGTTATCACGTTGCAGTTTGTTTCAAACAGCCGAGGAAGGATGTCCGTCAATTCTAGCTTAGTGCTGCTAAGGCAGTTTACACAATGTTGACAACACAAAAATATTGGTAACAGTCACTAAAGTCTTTAACTATGCATCAATAAAGTATACATATAAAGTGAGCTAGGCCTTGTTTGGATTTATTTGCTACTTCCAATATTTATCGTGTTTTTTGTCTAATGAAGTTATGTTTACGGGATCGGAACCACTTGAGAAAGAACTTCCTAGTGAAACATTAGTTACCAAGCCATCAATGGATAGACATTCAGCTGCAAATTGCCAATACATGAGCACGTGTATCAAAGTAAATTCAAATATCTTCAAGACCACACTAGTAATAAAATTAGCACCAGCTATTAACAGCAGACTCTAAACAAAGAATTAAGCACCACGATCAGAAGATTAGAAAGCAATTTGGCAAAGTAAGGGACACTCATGTGTTGTCTTTAACATAATAATAACAGCTACTCCCGTATGGTGCTCAAAGTGGTGTCGGTCGCCAAAAGGGCTGGGCTTTCAAACTTATGATATTGATTCAATATCTGAATTGCACAATCACCAGTAGACTAGTCGTCGGCTGAGCCCTTTTGCAGAGATTTTGCAACACGAGGGGCTTCGTGTCTCGGTTTCATTATGACAAAGCAGTTCACGTAGCTGGCTAAGGAACAAGGAAAATAAGTTTGTCTGCCATACAATCATAGCTTGAGAAACTACAGTCACCACAGAATAAACAATAGATGACACTTTCTGTTGTTCTTCTTAACGATACTTAAATCACAACTCCACATCAACTTATGCTTATGCTTATATAAAGAAAACAGAGGACAAAAGCCAGATGTCACCTGGTAGTAGTTACACAGTGTAGAGCATGTTTTTTCGGGTCAAAAGCACTGAAAGGGCACAAGGAAAAAATACGCGTTTAAGATGGCTAACTTGATGGAGGTTGGAAAAGCAAAACGTATGGTAGCCGAAAAAAGAGATGAACACTGCTTAGACTTTTCAGAATTCTTTTCAATGTTTAAACTATTTTGATTTTTAAGACGAGACAAAGATGCTAAAAACGTATTCTAAAGCAACGTATTTAACCTCATCTTCATCATTTCTCCAAATCTCACCTCAGAGTATTCATGCACGCTTGGACGCGGTAAACACACTAACAAACACCTTAATACAGACACGCCCAGGGTAACCAATCGATAAAATCAGACGCCAGAAAACTGAATCTTTATCAGTGGATAAAACGGTTGTCGATATCAACTATATCCAACAATGGATGAAAATCGATACCCTCAACTTTGTTCCCCCAAATCAATTGATTTTTATTGGTACCTTAAATTTAACGTTGGACGAAAAACGTTTAAAAAGCATATAAATGTTTTGGTAGTTTCTTTTACCCCTTGTTATCACATTTTGTATGAAATAAAAAGACTTTTACAACAGATCGATTGAATAACTAAACAAAACTAAGAACATCAAACTGAGGTAGTTTTCAAATTACATTTTACTGCATGAATAAATTAATAAACCATTTTCTAAAATGTTTTAAAACAATTTGTTTCCCGAGGCAAGAATGTGAATACGGGGATATTACTCCTCGATTATATGTGGTCTTGCAAGTGCGCAAATTTTAATTGCATGAAATTAAACTTTTTCATAACAAGTTTTAAATCGTTCTGCTTTGAAAAACCGATACCGAAAATGATACCATAGATTGGCAACGTTTATGGACAACTTTTTTCTTTATCCATTTTCAACAATTTCCGATAAAATCAACCAATTTTTATCGGTTTTATCGAATACTATCGATTATTGACTTTATCGACTGGCCATGCCGGGAGACACAGAAACAAACAAACAAACAAACACACACACACAAATACATGCATGCATGCATACATACATGCATGCATAACAAACGGACCAATAGGAAAGTAATGGGGAAACTGTTTGCTTGCACGACTTCTTTTTACACTCCACCGGTTTGCAGGAATTTTTCTTAACTTTTTTGTAGCACTACCCTTCCCTTGTGCACGACTTTTTCAAGTCTATTTCCT
>JAOBRG010350798.1:0-13473 GCA_027574985.1 Umimayanthus nakama | reverse complement strand
TGATAGCCGACTCGGTGCTTCGCACCTCGTCCGCTATCTAAAAGCTCATATCCAACGCGCGTTCGTGGAATAATTTTTAAGTATTGTTATGCGATGTATTTTAGAGATTTGTATTCATGAGATTTTAGTAGTTTTGTATTCAGATAATTTTTATTGCGCCACAGATTTATAATTAGATCTTTAGCTTATCAATGACACGTCATAACATTTAGTACATGTTTTGACGTCGTTCAAAAATAGTCATGAGAGTTACTGAGTAAGCAGTTTTACACAACCTTGGCGGTCACTAAGAGTCGTGAGAATAACTGATTTAGCAACTTCACAGAAATTTATTGCTTCCTTATGTCTCGCCAACCAAAAGACGTTTTGTATTAAGTTCTTTAGAAAATGTATTAATCAGCGAAATATTTCTGACTTAAGAAAAATATTTGTAGTTTCATACGTCGCACCTTGTCTTAAAGCACTTATGGTAGCAAGGTTACTTCTATACATTTGCTGTTAAGGATAAGAATTGTTCTCATGGGAAAAGTTTAAAAGTGTAGTGTATTTTGGCGGTAAGCATAGAAAGAAGCTTCGCCAGCATTTTTATAATCAAAACATAGTTATTATTTTTAACAGTAGAAAACATATAAAAAGGTAGATTCTAGTCACTAATTAACAATTAGTCACCGAAGGCGACGTGAGTATCGGCGAATAGTCACCGAGACGAAGTCGAGGTGACTATCATGATATTCAACGAGCCTGAGGTGACTAATTGTTTTAGTAAAATTGCACTGGTGATTATTCGAGAAAACAAACTGACAAAAATAACAAACTTTTAAAAAATATTTATTTTTTATTTAAAAAAACACGCTCCTAAACATGATGTGGCGAAAAATGTAAACAAACTTTCCTGTTTTGAAAATCAATGTTTCGCGAAAGGAAAATTTTGCTAAATTTTCCAACCTACCTTTGAATAGCTTGACTCCCAATTTTTTAGAATCTTTTGTCTTTTGAGGCACGGCATTTTCTTTAAACTGTTCAATTTGTGACTCCGATAGCGAAGCATCAACAAATCTGGCCGCCATTTTGAAAATTGCTATAATCACCTAGCAGTGATTATAGCGAGAGAGAACGAAGCTCTCGACCAATCAGCGCGCGCCATTTTCGATAATCACCAGTGCAATTTTACTAAATGGGAGTAAGTGTGTGTGTGGGTATAACCCACACACTTGTGTGTGTAGTACGAAAAAGATCAAGATCAATAAAGAAGAAGAATTGGAAGAAGCCGACTGGGATTTATTGAGCTATCCCCCGAAGTAAGTTCTAACATACCAACAGTATAATATTTAGTCCTATAATAGTATGTTTTGAGATGTTCAGAGAACAACAATTCTGTTTAATGTTACAACCATTCTTAGTCATTTTCGCTTTTTTATCGTACGGTAACACTCTACTCTCTACTGTGCTTGACATTAGTACTGAGAACCTTGAGGCTTCTTTCTTTAACATCTTCAAGCCAAACAGAAGTAAGTTACGAGTAGATAAACTCTCAAGTAACAGCTTCCTCCATACATATATGTTGTTTACTGGCTGGGAGGCCCGTATAGGGAAAAACTGTGACCGAGGTCTGAATATGCTGACCGTGGCCTATACGGACCGACCATAAGCCGGTAAATAACTTATTTATTTTTTCCTCCAACGGACAAGCACATCAAGGGGCGAACCAGAGGCGAAGGAGCGCAGGTTACCGTGACCGTGGTCAGAGATAGGAAAATCTTGCCCGCTTACAAATACGCTCAGAACCAATCATAATTCAGCATTTCTTACTGTGACGGCAGAGAAAAAAGTAAATTTCTGTACTCTCACAGCCAAACATATTTTTCATTTAGAGTTACTTAAAATCAGTAAATGTTGATAAATTGCCCAAGGCTACTATGGTTGTACCCCTACCTTAACACATTTACCCCCCTTCCCCTCTTCCCTAGCTGCTCCCAACGATATTCCAGAACGGCAGGATTTCTTGTAGAGTGTTCTGGTTTAAATAGCACTGAAAGGTTACCCTTCATTTCTGGACACCCACCATTCTCGCTCAACCCAATATTCATTCTAGCAGGAGGGCTGAGGGGACGTTGGATAGTCCAGCAGGTACTTTTTTCCATTCTAGAAACTACTTACAGTACATCTGTTCTTTGTTTACGCTATCTAATTTGATATTTCAACTTGAAATGAGAGTCAAACTACTACAATAATCTCTAATTATTAGAACAGCTTTTGTACCCATTTTACATATATGCGTCTACAGTAAAACAGAGCAAAAGCTCCCCCCCCCCACTCCCCTAAAAAACAAATGTTTCAGTTGGAGGTACATAAATTAGTGCTTACGCATAATGAAGTTAGGTTTGTGAATCTGTATCACCTTTAAAGAGCAAGACATGCTTTAATTTTGACATAAGCAGTTTCGTTTCCAGGCGTTTAATATGGTACTTTTTTCATTCTTTGGACCTGGTCAGGGTACGTTTTCCTTCTGAAGGTGTGCGAAGGGAATCAAGTCTGCTAGCCTTTAAGGTGAGTAGCATGGCTCCTCGTGAACCTTTTTCTTCGAGCTTGGTCCGTCTATAGGGAGTCACGCACTATGTACAGCTTGGTACCATTAAAAATTGGTATAAATGGAGGCCTTACGAGCCCGGTCTTCCGGAAAAGGCCCAGGAAGGAATTTATACCAATAGGTCTAATTAATTAAATAGTACAAAGAATTGTGCATTTGAAGTGGATTGTTCAGCGAGTGCCATTTTGTACTGAAGTTGCTTGAGCCACTTGGCCAAGACAGTACGACTGTCCTTGTGGATTCGCTTGCGGGACTGTGCTTTCCTCAGTCGAGCATGAGAAGCTTCAGACATCTGACAGAAAAAGCAAATTTCAGTAAATAGTAAACATATTCATTAGCCAACCTTCCTGGCTTCGTATTTCTACTGGGTCTTAGTCAGTACAATTACCACCTGATTTCCTTGAAGAACTACAAGTATTTTGTGTAACAGACTTAGAATTGAGTTTCAAGTTCATGGAAAAAAATCTGCAACACTGACTCATTCGCATCCAATTTTTGAAACTAAAAGTGCAATGGTATAGAGGCGAGGATGTTCGCAGGAGAGTAGCACTGCGTGGTTACCCAGGGTCCTCCGACCCTTCCGCCATTTTGAAATAAGTAACCAAGCAGATCGCCAGCAAAACCACATGCTTAACCAAAAAAGGACGATAGGCAGCTACATCATCATCAACAACAGAACTTTATTTCCACTAATAATGCAACTGCTACAATATTACAAAATCTAAAAAGAAAATAATGATTGACACCCGAAACAACTACATAAACTAAAAAATAATCAAGTCGGGTGCCAAATATACAAGATTTAACTGCAAACTTCACTAACATTTAACATCATTCTTTGTAATATAAACGCGGTCAAAGGAGAGGACGGGGGGGGGAGGGAAAGAAGGTGCTTTCTTAACAGGAAAGGGCGATGAAGAGTGGGGGAGAGAGGGGGACAAAAGAGTATCTGTGCTCCAGAAGAGTTTTTGCGTTTATAACATTTCCAAAATTGCCTACGAAGGGTGATCACGCCCTGCCCGCGCCTCTCTCCGAACACCCTCCACTCCTCTCCTCTCCCCCCCCCCCCCCCCCCACGGTTAATAACCTACCTTCATAAAGCAAAACGTCAGTATAGGGTACCACATTGGATACAACTGCAGGTGGAAAAACATATGTCAAAATTAAAAAGTATCGAAGAGAAGTACAACATCCTCATAATTTCTACCAACAAATGTGAAAAACCTGGTTTTTTACTAACGACGGGAGCAGAGACGAAACATCTCCAAGGCTAGTGTGAACCAACACAGCGAAAGCAAAAGTTGCTTTGATCCTGAAGCCTAGTTTTTCTTTCATATTTCTTCGTTGAAGCACTGGAAAAAAGCTGCGGGAATCAATGGTTCATTTTCTCCGTCTCTGCTTCCATCATTCTGGTTCAAACTTCGACATAACTTACGGAAGCAGAGTAAAAAACTGGATAAAAGGAATGTTCCGTTTTTTCTGTCTTTGCTTGCGTTTGTGCTTCCATCTCCGTTTTATTGTTCACACTTGAGCTGAAGATTTGTTCCGTCTCCGCTTACATTCCGTTGTTAGTGTGAGCGGATGCACATGGTTTTTCCATAGTTCAAAGACTCAGATAATTTGGGCGATAAAATTTATGACTTTTTCATGACTAATTTAAATTTTCCATGACTAAGCAACGCTTAAAACCTAGTTTTTATGCGGCATATTTTTGCTTGATGACTAGGAGAATGTTTCCAGTTTTTCAATAGGACAAAATATTTGGATCCAAAAATGCAATTCTGCGACTTTTCCATGACCTTGACCATTTTTCCTAAAATCCACGACTTTTCAGGCCTGGAAAATGCGTTTTGAAAATCCTCGAACTTCATGACCGTGTAAACCCTGTTTATATTTAACTGATTCAACTGAGCAGAACAAACACTGTCCTCCCTCGTACCTTCTGGCCTCCCTTGATCTCTAACGTCTGTTTGTACATTCTATACCGATCTGTCTGTCTGAACTTGATCATGAAAAGTGAGATGATTCGATGTGTTCAATTCTACGATGCTAGCCTATCTCAGCTTAATCAGCTGGCGTGTTTCCTATCTGCTAATCTATCCGCAAGTCCTGGAATGCCCATGCATTCAATCTTTGTCAGGTCCCACTCATTCATCTCCATCTTGCCGCCTTTGCTACCTGCCTCTCATTCGTAATGGACTACAAACAGTGAGGAAAAAATAAAGTAACAAATTTGTTAAACTTCGACTAACCGTGTTTAAAGGAAAACGGACATAATTGAAACCAACCTTTGGCAGGGGGGTCGAGTTGCACTCCTGCAACGCCTCCATGAGGTTAAGGAACTTGTTGCTCACGTTTTCGCACAACTGAAAAATGGATACTTGATGAAGCAGAAGGTTGAAATGAAGACAAGATTGTCCGAGCAAGCTTAACAGCGGTGGAGATGGGCAAGCACACAAAATGGTTACGATACATGAGCAGTTTACTGATCAAGGAAACTGACCAAGAGAGGGGCAGGCAGTTGGAGACACCCTTAGAATATGGCAACACACATGCACACGCATCACCTGGCGTGCCACGTAGCATCCTGTCGTCTTATTCCGGCGGCACTCAGTTGTCCAGGTTTTCAAATGCCATCATTTTGGAATAAGAAGAGCATTTATCGGCCACAGAATACCTCTTAACAACAAAACCACTTGCTTTGTCTCATCCGGTCGGAGTGTCTCATTTCGTGATCCCATTAACCATGAGACCAATTTTTCAAGTTCCCCGGGTGTGCCGGGGGGGGGGCATGGATGCTCGCGGCTGGAATTGGTTCGTACATTAGTTTTACATGTATGTTTATAATATGAAACATATGCACAAAACTACTAGCTTAATTAACTATGTGGTAAGACTTAACTCTATGTGATTTAGAAGTCACATTACAAGGTGCCTCACCTGACTGTTCCTGACTTCCTTGGCGTGACTGAGAAGGTGGAGAATCCCTGGAGTTACCTTGCCCCAGAATTCCATGATGATGGAGCTGGACTGGCTTGAGGACTCCCCCGGGTACTTGTTGTGGTCACAGTACAGCGTCCACAGCTGTGTAATAACAATAAAAATAATAATAATAATAATAATAGTGCTAATAATAATACTACTACTGCCAATAATAATATCAACAATAATAATATATAATTCTGCAGGGCGTCCACATTGTGTTGATATGCAAACGAGCGTTTAGTCATTGCAAAGCACTTTTATAGAAGCTTTTAACGTATTATGAAAACTTTAGATAAAATCTTCGGAAATGGTTCTCCTCACTACCACGGCTGTGTGTTACCCAGTAAAACTAGCACTTGCTATTATATGTTAAGTTACCATTACAACAATACAAAGCTCAACAAATTTCAAGGCAGAGAACAAAGCTGCTTTATTTCATGTTGAACAAACCGTGAACGTGCACATTGTCTTGTTTTACGGGTGAGCCAAAATGTTTCTACTGGTTTATTGTTCATTTGCATTTCAACACCTTTTGTGTTTTGTGCGCGGTCAAGGCCAAGGAACAGAATGGAGAGGGAACAAAACGATATGACAGAGAAGCTGGCAAGTTCTGTAACCAGTATCGCTTTATCAATTATGAACAGTGTGATTATAATTCAATGGTTTGGCACCTTTTACAAAGGTGACGTGGTTCGCTGTCAAAATGGGTTTTGATGTTAGGAAGAGGTCTTAGAGAGCACTCGTATATGGGTGTCTCTACTTGTTGTGCGTTTTTATCTGTCTGACTGTTTGTCTGTCTTTCTGTATGTGCGACTCAAGTAAAGCGAACGGAGCTCGAGACGGTAGAAATTCGAAAGAGCGGAAGGCCTAAAACCCTCGTGGTTTTACCAAAAGCATAAGTGTTACAAAAGTATTTCAGTGGTTTATATATATATATATATGCAAGAACCATGCATTGTGGAGGCAGATATATGGCAAATAGATAAATAAATAGATAGATAGATAGATAGACAGACAGACAGATAGACAGATAGATAGTTCGGGAATCTACTAAACACAAGTAAAAGCGATAATAAACAGCGGGCAAACCAATGAAAATGGATAACGAACCAACCGATTAAGCCGAAGCCGAAAAGTACTTTCCAATCACGTTAAACTGAGCGAGTGTATACGTGAACGTATACCTGTTTTGTATCGCGCATGCGTAATGTATACCTGTTACGTATCGCGCTGGGGTAACGTAAATGTGTTTTGCATTGCGCATGCGTAATGTATACGTGTCACGTAACGCGCATGCGTAACGCACACGTGTATCGCACACATTTGTTGTCTGCTGTTTGCCAGTATCATACGCGTGAGACTGTACTGTAGAGTAGAGTAAAAGAAGAGTAAGCATCCGACTATTTAGTTCTTTGTTTTGGTAGGGGGTGGGGTGGTTTTGAATTGAAAAATATCGTGTAAGCGAATGTATTGTACGCACTGTAACAAAACAATGCTCTCGCTGCGTTTCGGCAATATGAATCAGTTTTGCACTGACAACATTATGCACTCCACATCTCCGAAAAGTCAAATGGTTGATCCACCTAGCACGGCAATCATTCCTTACCTCACAGACATTGAAGGCGTGATACAAGGCGGTCATGTTAAGATATTCCTACAATAAATTTAGAAAACATCATATATCAGTGTAAGGAAGTTATTACTAGACCTTCATTTTTTTCATTATGTCTCGGGAAACATTTCTCAGAAATACGCGTGTGCAACGACCTGAAAACCCTTTTACGGGATGCTCTCAGAATCTATAGTTAGTGCTTTATATGTGCAAGTGTATGTTATAGTTTTATGTGTTTCAGCGTATGCGTTGCGTTATTACTGAGTAGTTTGGGAAGTAACTCTACTACTTTTCTTAAATTTTATCAAGATATTGCATTGCCGCCCATTGAGCATTTCTGTAGAATTGTACGTACTTTAGCATTAAAACTTAAACTGGTTGTGCACAGACGTGCAGTTTGTGCTTGTTGGAGCTAAAGGGTTCAAGTACAGACTGGAGTGGAGACTGGGCACCACATTGAGATCCGCCTGAACTCAAATCCTCAGCCGAGTCACGCTTTCTTTGTTCATCTCAAAATAACACGCGAAGTTAAGAGAATTCTTTACTCACTTTTCCTGATTCCCGTTCGGCGAAACTGAACAGGATAATAAGCACATAATCGGCAATATGGAGGTTTTCATTGAATGAGACGGGTCGACAGTTGATGAGGGAGTTGCGGCAGTTGACAAGATGTGACAGAGAGCCTTGTAACAGCCACGCCAGAAGGCGTATGTTGGAGACACTGTCCAACAGCTCTGCCCTCCTGTAACAGAAAAGAAACCAGACTGAAATTCTGATAGGCTTTTTGCAGCTGGAGGTCATGTGGTACAAGATATGCCATACTGGAACGCAAAAGAATGTACCATACTACAAAAAATAACTGGAAAAGAGTGACCTCCAGTTGGAAAGGGCCTATTACAAGGTTCTGAGACTGCGTTGTGTATGTACGCATGTTTGAAGACCTCGAACAAATGATATCGGTTCTAACTCTGGTCAGGAATGTTTCTGTCTGCCGGCATTATTTTTTTTCTTGTTCAATCTGAAACTGAATCTGTATAATGCGTTTTAGTTGTGCTTTCATTTACATTTTCAGAAACCCGACCTAGTTGCCAATTACACCCACACATGAATACTACTAGCAATCGTATAGACTAAAAACTGACTTATTAACAAAGCTTAAAATTTACGTTAACTGACAACAATTTGTGATCGTTCTAGCTTACAGTCTGTATGGCGTCGATTTTTATTTGAAATCAGTTAAGATGCTGGTTTCTTTAGGCTATTAACTATTCCCGTCAAACTAAGCACGTGCTTTGTTACCGGCAAACAGAATAACTAAACATTCCAAACATCTCCAATCTCCGATGATACATAGAGCACGCCCCCCCTCCCCACCTCCCTGGTTTAAAAACAACAACAGTTAAAAGAACAAGGAGCATACTGCTATTATGGTAGAAAACAGTTTGTTGAGTTAATTGGAACAATCTGGAAATATTCTGGAGTAATTAAGAAAACCTCAGACATCTCCTGTTGATCAATTATACAATGCGGAAGTAATTAGTCTGCAATTCAGACTAGGTTACGAAAGTCTGTATTGTTTTCTCCTATCAGCTTTAAGACACTTCTTCCCGGAATAGAAGCATCTTTTTGTTGGAAATATTCCCCTCGCGTCACAGACTAGGCATAAAAAACATATAGAAACCACATTGCAACAAATTCGCTATTCGATTTGGCCAAAAAAGGCTCTTTAAAGGGGTTCAGCATGTGTGCTTTTCTGAGTTAAACTCAACTACTTTCACATTCATCAACACTTGATCCCAAGATCAACTCAGCCAAATTCAAGGGGTACTGTACTGTCATCCTTTATTTGCTATTGCAACTTACAGAATGTGTACGCATTTTTGTTACTTTTTTTGCACTCGTCCTGTCAATGTTAATAGTTATTCACAACTGCGGATTTTACACGCCACACACACGATGTACAGTGTAAGAAAACGAACTGGAAAACCGAGGTCCTCGATTTATTAACTTAACACATTAATCAGTCGACACTGCGTGATGCTGAAACGATTACTCTCAAGTAGGGGCAAAGCATATATATAAATGACACTTTTTCTTACTAACTCTTTAAGTTTTGCCCCCCCGGCCCGCCTACGCCGCGGTCCCTGAAGTTGCAGTGAGAAGCCCCATACTCAAAAAGCTCGTGGTTTCTCGGAGTTCGTCGCCACTCTACTATTAACTAAATTGAAAATATTTAACGTGTTTGGTTGTCCAACTGATGTAAAAACGTTATCAGAAAAGATTTGGATTTATTTGGGACAAGCACCTTTGTCAGTTCTTTCGACCATATATATTTGAAGAAAAGCTACAAAATTATTCTCAACTCAAAAACAGTTAAGTTATGATGCTCTTTCATGGCTGTTTCACCGCTCCTTCTTTTACAACTCTAAAAGAAAACATCCAAACCCGCCAAGACCTTTGGCTCATCACTTCTGCCAAGGTTCGATTCGTTTTAAACCAAATTATCGCCTCGTGTTCCAGCCCAGAACATAAATCGAGATTTTACATAACAGGAAAATTAGCTGCAGTCCAACTTAATCGCCATCTAAACTGATAGACTATCTGTACTGTTTGCCAGTTGAAAAGTTCATATCGGTATCCGAACAGTTCTAATTTATATAGGTATTTCATTTAAGTATGAAACTCAACACTCTTGTCCACAAGCATTTGAACGAACAAAAAGCCAAGTGAGAGCCCTTTTAAGCTTTGTGATAGAGAATGTCCGCGAACTGTCCCGTACGAAGCGGGTACGGGCCATAGTTAAACTTGAACTCCACTCCGGACCGATCATCCGGGTTCTGCCATAACACCCGTAGAATGACGGCTGTCCTTTGATGTTAGCGGCAATGCAGTACTCCACGTCTTTGTTCAAAGCAAACGGCCGGCTAAACATTACATCGAAACCAAAACAATTCCGTTTCAGTTCTGTCTCTGTCTGAAAAATCTTTGGTTTTAGAAGTTGGTGCTCAAAATTCAACGACTCACAAGAAATTCGAACACTAACAGAATACTCTTTGCCTTCACTTCCGAAAAGGCGAACACCGTCCAGGAAAACTGGCTCACTGACAGTGAAGCTGACAACATCTGGGCGGTATTCTTCATACAAAAAGCCGAACGAGCTGGCTGAAAACCTGCTCAACCGGTTTACAGTTCCAACTCGGGGGAAAGTCGGAAAATTTATGCTATCTGTTAAACCGGTTTTGAAATATGCAAAAATGGCGTTTAGTTCGTCAACAGTCAGCAGATTTGAAGGAACCACAACAGCTCGTAGTTCTTCTTCAGACATGACAGGGAAGCGAATCTGATTCACAACGATATCTCCAAGAGCTGACCTCCTGGCCGACCAGCTAGTGCCCAGACTCCTATTGTGTGTGGCCCACCGGTCAACACCTTCGTACAGCAGCACCTCGCGCATGCTCAAGGAGTTTCTTGATACCACTGCGGTCAACAGTTTCTTATCAATACTCAGAAAAGCTTCCGTGTTCAAGCATTTCGCATCTGCGTCTGAATCAATGAATTCCCAGCAGAGCTTTTCTAAGTGTTCTCCATCGAGTGTTCCCTGAGCAAATGTCAAAATGTCGAAAACGCTGTCCGCGGAGATATTTTTCTCCACAAAAGCGATACACTTATCTTCTAAAGAAGGCACTATGTATTTCTTGGCCAAGTTCAAAATCTGCAAAACGTTTTCCCGCGTGATATTAACTTCGTCACAGTAGAGATAGCGCAGAAATTCAGTACAGCTCTAAGAATCGCAGGCCGGAAGCTTAATGCAGTTTTTGGGTTCTGGAAACCCACCGTAAAACATTGCAAGGAACACGGGGCTGCTCACTGCGAGAACATACTTATGTGCTGGAATACTCGTCACTTGTTTCTTGCTGGCGGCACAAGAACTCTCAACCACAAATCTCACGTCGGAGATGAGCTCGTTGTTAAACATGAATGCATTTCGTTCTCTAACACAGCTCCTGGACACCTGCCAGTAGTTGTAGCCTTTTCCTTCCATAGTCGTTTTATTGATCTGCTCCAAATTTCAAGGACCTTCGTTACTCCTGCCGCAACCAGGACAGTGAAGGCGGCCAAAGTGTTGGTTAACTTTAGTAGGAGTTGATCGGTGCCATTACGTGACGTGTGGCCTTGAAAATATTGATAGAGA
This sequence comes from Umimayanthus nakama, assembly GCA_027574985.1. Classification (NCBI taxonomy): domain Eukaryota; kingdom Metazoa; phylum Cnidaria; class Anthozoa; order Zoantharia; family Parazoanthidae; genus Umimayanthus; species Umimayanthus nakama. Next base: position 2,097 of record JAOBRG010350798.1, on the reverse strand, counting down.
GCTTCATTTTCCGCATGAGGCACATATAATAATACTATAATAATATGTAAAATTTCAGTCTTATTAGAAAACGTTAACTTAAACGCACTCGAGTGTTCAAACAAGCTTTCAAAAGCGGAAAGCATTTGATGTTTAACCGCAAGTTATGCCATAACATGAAATCTTCAGAAAAAAAAAACAAGTCAAAACGCATTCGGAATCTAAGAAAGAGCCTAATCTCGGTTTTCAGTTTTTTAAAATGGACTTCGATCGGAAAAAAAAGCAAAATCATAAAGGTATAAACAGAAAGCACTTTGCAAGTAAGAAACGACTTTTGCGTGCAGTGAGTGCTGAAACACAAAAGTGACGCAAAACCACAATTTTGTGCAAACGAAGCATGGGAGACAATATTCAACAACAATGAACTTTGTTTACAGAGGATGACACTAATTTCTTAACAGTAATGGCCCTCTAAAACACCAACTAAAAGTTACAAGAAATCCTACGAACAAAAATAAAACTGAGTTTGGGAAAAAGTGTTCAAGTAGAACAAGCTTGGGTCATTTCAGGTCACTACAGTAGGCAGAAATATGGAGGCAATACACTGCTAGTACTACTGCTATACTAACAGCCGGAATAGTTTGTGAGTTACAAGATTAATGTTGTGGTTTGTTCTGAAAAATCTCACGGTTTGGAAAACACTCCAAATAGAGAATTTAGAAAATACGGCTAGCATTCTACCTGGCCAAAACACTGAAAGTGTACTACTGTAGGAACCTGAATCACACATTTTTGAGTACCGATCAATTGTCATGCAACTTCAGTTGGTCAGTTCAATCAACCGAGGCGATCGAGGTGTGAAACATCAAATTTCAGTCCTCTAAACGTGTTTTAATTTGAAAAACAGGCAGCTTCGCCATGTCCATCTGGTGTGCACAACCAGTATGTTCGCCTGGTGGTACAAAATATTGACACTTTTTTGTTGGCATCATTTATCCCAGTTTTCCATTTAACGTATGTTATTTCATTATTCTATGGTAAAATATGTCTTTTCTCTAAACTTCGAATCTTGCTATAAAGTGATGCAATTATTGCACATGTGTTACATTACTTTCTTTTGAACTATTGAACTGAAACTGATATTAAGTGTCGCACTAATGTGAAGCTGAAAAATGTGCACCGACACAACCTAAAATATAAAAAAGTGAAAATAATTCACGTCATTGACACCACCCTTAATCTATTTTTAAGCTGCTGATAAAAATACTCTAACCTTCTAAAGAAGTTTACGTAAAAAGACTAGTGTATCAAGTAAAACAGTGCATATATATTGGTTACCATACAACGTGGTGATACCAATGAAAAGCGTGCCGACAGGTGTGAGTGTCCAGAGCTCACTTCAAATGAAATGTCTGAGAAAGTTCTTCAAAGAAGTCCGAAATTATGTAAGGAATAGCTCTTAAGACGTTTAGAAACAAGGGCAAGAGGCTACCAAGCAATTTGTGGTATGATATACTGCACTATGCGTATTGCCACTGTTACCAGTATACTTAAAATGCTTATTAATGATCACTCAGCCAGCTACGATCGAAACAAATTATTCTTAAAACGTGGCCAAAATACTATCAGGTGGCTTTATTGGCAATTCTGCAGTGTCAATAAATTTCAGAAAGAGTCTTGTTTATTTTCGTTTCCAGTAGACTAGTTTTGCCCTGAACCAGTTAACTCTGGGTGCAAAAATAATGCGCAACCACATTTTGTCTCACTAATTCAACAGAATACACGCATCTTCAACCCAAGTAGCAAAGTGGTCTACTCAGTACCAACATCAACTAACAAGTCTTCCAACATGAAGCCTTAATCTTTAATGACTTTGACGTAAGTGTGGAACTAATGAAAAGCAAAGATTACGATCTGGTCAAGATTAAGTTTTAACATATATTAATAAAAAGCCATAAATATACATTAGACAAACCAACATACAACGTGCAACGTTGCGTTTTATACTCACAACGATCTAAAAAGTTTCTCATCACCCCTACTAACTGAATAGATGTGACATATGTGCGCGTGGTGTGACAACATGTGCTTTATGCACCTATCAATATAAAGCCCGGG
>JAOBRG010350797.1:2751-19814 GCA_027574985.1 Umimayanthus nakama | reverse complement strand
AGCCTTTTAGAAAGCACTTCAAAAAATCTGTTTAAAGCTTTTAGTTCACTTCGCCAAGCTATCTTTAACAACTGTCCCGTTGATCAAGTCAAAGCTAGGCTTTGTTATTACTCAAATTGGATCGTGTCCTTTTTTTTAAATATCTGTCTCTGGTTTACTTAGCTTGAGGTTAAAGGAACATTAATATTTCAGCTTGAACGTGCAGGAAAACTTTACCCTCATACTGCGTGAGGTTTTCTGGCAAGCAATATTTTAGTCTTATGGCAGTTGCCCCCATCCCCCCCTTTTAGTCATGACACCTTACGCTTGGTCATTTAAAAACAAATATGTGCAGTTGGCGGGGACTTGCACTTGACGAAGTGCCACCCGCTTGCTTTACAAATGCGGCGAAATACTTGTTCAAAAGAAAAAGAGATTGCTGCAGGGTAGCATTATACCTGCACGCGATGAGTCCACTTGTTTTATGCTGGAATTTGCTTACCATATTTGTACATATCCAAGCTCTGCATACAGAAAGGCCTGGTAAAATGCTTTCTAAACAGAAAATGCTTTGTTTTAACCTTAGTGAATGATGCCTTCAGTTTAGTCCAACTTTAAAAGCACCTTAGACTTGGCATGCTTAGTAGTTAATTGAAGCGTTTAGGGCAATTATTCGGTAGGCGCTCTTAATTTTTTTATTACTATAATTATATTTGTTATTGTTATCGTTTTTTTGTTTGATTCAATGGCAGATGTAACTGAAAATGTCAAACTTGTCCTCTATACCAGTGTCTTCTAATTCAGGATCAAAGAATGAGCAAGTTTAGTTCCCAGTTTACGAAGAGTTCAGCCAGAGGGACTAAGTCAATATAGTTAGTGCACTAACTATTTGTGGTAACAGTTAAGCAACCTTTTTAAAAGAATGGATTACAATTGCCTCCAGGCACCTCGATCACAAGTTCCTTCTCTCGTTAACAGTGTTTTCGTCCGATGTAGAAATATGGGATTCCCAAAACCGATACGGTCGCTGGATTGTCACACAAGACAGCACGTGAAAAATTTGAAGAAGACTTTCATAAAACTATGTTGTAGTCTTTTTCGATGCTTTCTTTTCTTTGTGATAAAAGACTTTCAATTACTGAGGTCAAAATGTTACTTTAGACCATTGCAGTTTCCGTCGCCATCTTTAACGTTGGGCAGTCGCGGCCAAAATTACAGCAAGCTAGTGTTTGGGAGATTGTTCAACTTTCAACACCTATAACTCCGTCATTATATCTACAAGATTTTGACATAGAAGTTGTATCCAAAAAGGTATTGATAAGGAAACTATAACTTTTAAAATCAAGAAGTAAATTTAAAGTCTATATCTTTCGTAATCAAAATTTTAAAACTTCACTACGAGTTTGGATTCAAGGACTTGTTAGGAGTTTTGAATTTTAATTGAGAACGTTTTGAGCCTTAATCTATTCTTTCAATTTTGTTATGGAATTTCCTTGTCAATGCCTTTTTAAAAACATCTTTATTGACAAAGTCTGTTGTATAACAATAGTGATAATAGGGTTGAAAATTCAGAACAGTTTCCACTGTTCACTGTATTTACTGTAAATTTGGCTACGGCTGCCTCACATTCAAGATTGCGAAGGAAACGTGCGATGTTATACCAAGACACAGGTGAAACGACATGTTTTCGGAAGTTGAGGCAACCAAATTTGCTACTTATTGGTGTTTGTAACGTTTAAGAAAAAAAAGGGCGGAAAAAGGGTATAACTAGCTGGCTTCATTGCTGGGTGAATTCTTGGTTAAATACACCCCTGGGTTAGTGCGATTTATCCTAAGGATAGATATGATCATGGCTTCGAGCAACGTGTTTTTACCTTTCGCACTAAGAGAAGGAAGTGAGGGTAATTGATGCTCCGAGTGTAAGTTTTGACGGTTTTTCCGCCTTTTGCACTGCAAAGTCTGGTTAAGGGGTCCAAGAGTTTAAGAGTGTATAAAATAAAGATGGTTTTAAGAAGTTATATGTTGCAGTTAAAATGAATTCTGGAAACTCTTTCGAGAGATTGCCACTATTTTACGTTCGAAAACTTGAAACTAACTGGCAGCTAGACGGCCATAACGGGAAAAAAGAAATTAGAGGCAAGTTATGGAAAGCTGTCCCGTACCTCACCTTCCCTGCGATGCTCTTTTTTGGGTGAGTCAACGTGATTCAGATCTGCTAACGTTAGGATTAAGTTGGCATGAGCAAAATACAAAAATATCTTGTTTGTACCTAGATTCACTTTGCAGCTTGATAGTAACTGTTCTTGCCTTTGTTTGAACTTAAACCACACGCGGTTCTTACTGATCTATAAACTGTTTTGTAACCCTTTACGATGGTTCGCTTTCACAGTAAGTACTGGTACTTACGGTTACCACAGTATTATAGCGCCCTTGTGGCCATTTACTGTCCACAAAGGTAATTGTTTAGTCAAGTTTTCACCTTTCAAATTTTCTGGCCTTTACACTGGGAATACTTGGATCCTAAACTAGGATTTCATCTCCTTCGGCCCATTTCCCCTGGTCCTCTAACTAGCATTTAAAGTCCTCTGTTGCTGTTTGGCGCGCCCCCTCCCCCTCCCCCCATGACTACCGAATTCCCATGATCCTTTGGCCTTCCGGCCGCAGATCCTCCGTTCTTCTGGTTCTCAGTCTCCCTGGCCGTTTGAATTTGCCACCGAGATAAATGGCGGTAGCCATGATTATGATGTATTTGTCTAGTAGCTAGGAAACTTTTGTTGGGCAATAACTAATAGTGCTTCACTAATCAGTGTGGTCAATTCTTTGGGAAGATTGAGTCCTGTAACATTCATAATGCCGAATATTATTAAGGAAGGGAGCACAAAGCCCACCGACAAGCAGTAATGAATCAAGACTGTGTTAATAAATCCCCGGCATAGTTAATTTGCTACTGCCTTATCCAACAAATGATTATGCCAGCTGGAACTTTTCTCTTTCTTCAGTGCTCGCAGAAACGGAAGCCAGACAACTGGCAAGTCCAACAAGAGTGAAGTGAAAAGCTTGGCGACCACCGGAGACAGGCCGTAACAATCTGGAGAGTATAGCTAGCGAACACACAAACCTCATGGGTAAGTTGCTCGCGATAATAAACTGTTACTGAAGGTTTGTCAGAATTGTAACAGAAAGTCACATAGTTGACAGGTAGATGACGCACTGCTTATTCTATTGTGGCAATTACTGAAATAGAAAAACTTAGCAAAGTGTTGTGGCTGCAAGGACTAATGTACAAAAACATAAACTGAAAATTACCAGAGTTCTTCTCAGAACAATCTGAGATATATTTAAACAACCAAAAAATTGTTGTATTTGTAATCGCTTTTTGTACCACAAGAGAAGAACCGAGTAAACGATGTTGATTATGCAGTGGTTTTTCAGCGCTCGTTATTAAAATAATTTTTTTTAAAGCGTTACTTGTATACACCGCTCATGAACAAAAGTTGTTGAAACGAATTACGAGTATTAAGGCAAGCATTGAAGGTTCGCTTCAATACTGAGCAAAGCAGGAAAAGCATTGTCGTGTTTGATATCGTGCAAACAAAACAACTTCTTCAGCTCAACAAAAAATTGAGTTAAGCAACGCAGTGATCGCTCCAAATAAACTGATTATTGGGGTCACTTTGAAGCTAAGCTGATTTCGATCATTATGAAAAAACCCCGAGAATGAAAAAAAAATGTTAAGTTTATGACAAGGGTTAGTTGCATGGAAGTGCTGCCTTGTGATTGTGGTTAGAACTTTCTTAAGCACGAATGTGCTGCTAAAAGAACAAGGCAATAAAGAGATTCGCAAACTTTTTCAGTTCAGAATCATTAAGGAAAACGACGCTCCATGGAAAGTTTTCATTAATTTTTAAAGCGGCGGCAGTTGTCTTAAATAATCAATGAAACCTTTAAGTTGTAAGTAGGTCCCAAATTATGTTTCCTTTGTGAAGATAATTTTTTGTTTTAAAGAATAATTCATGAAAAATGCGAAAAAACAATGGAAAGCCGGCGAATAACTTTCTTTGACGAAAATGGCTTTCGTTTTGCTGACAAAATACCAGGGTTTTCACTGCATCTGTTAAAGCAGTTATTTTATGAAGAACACGAAACAGCTTGTCGAAGGGGATTTACTTCAGAAAAGAAAGCAAAATTTACATGAAACAAAAAATATATTATAATTAGGTTGCTTCAGAAAAGAAAACCAATTTTCTGCGTGGAATAAAAAAAACCCCTAATCTTATAATAGTGCATATTCATTTTTTGATAATTGGGGAAAAATATGTTAAAGTGTTTTAGCCTTTAGTTACAAGCCGGCTCTAGTCTTAGTTTCTTACTTGAAATTGGAGTGACAATACTTCAAACGTCGTGTTTGTTTAATAAGTGTAATTCCTGGTTTATTGTAAATTATTTAGATTTTAATGCGGTGGAACTGTAATAATTGTCTTTCACTAGACACATCAAAGAAAAAAACCGGTTTTATATCAGAGTATTTACCTCGACAAGTAAACAGAAATTTAAGGTTGATTGAATGTTCTTTCACTGCCGCAAATCGTCGTTACAATTTCAATTTCCACCGAACACATCTACAACAGTCCATTGAAGTATCTCAGTTGTATGATCCTTGAAAACAGCAGTATTTAGTTTTCTTCAGACGAGATTAATCCGCTTTTTGCAGAACTGGCAAAATCTCATAAAACAATTCTACTGATTTGCCTAATTTGCACACTATTTGAAAAAAATACTGGAATGCTAAGGATCTCCCTTCAAATTTGTAACGTAATCCTGAAATTGGGAATACAACTCGAATTTAACAAGCTACGTAATTTCTCCATTTCCATTAAGTTGACACAGTAGACGTTGTGGAATAAGCAAAAAAGAGCCGGTTTTACGATTGATCACGACACGCAAATAAAACGAAACCTCGCTATTTCGTTTTAAGGGAAACTGTATAAACTTTAATTTGAAACTAGTTTCATATTGAAGATCTCGAGGTTGATGACCCTTTGGATTCAACGTAAAATCGTGCAAGATTACATATTCACCAGCATCGCCTTTACCAATGGTGGTGATGCTGTTGGAAACGGAACAAAACCCATGATCTTTTTCAAATGAAACATAAGCAAGAACTGAAGGATGACGTAATGCAGCAAACAATCTTCACTGGCTCTTCAAGCAAAATAAAGCTTTTAAAAAGTTCTGACAATTACCATTAAAGCTTTCATGAACAAACACCTCAGAATATTAGTGAAACTTTACTAATCACTTTTCAAAGCAGAACCTATATGTACTCGAAAACTGTTCTCAACCTCAAAATTGTTGCTGTTCATTTTCCTTCCCTTCTGCTACTCTGTTGAAATCGATTCGTTGCCAATCAACGTAAAGAACTCGAAATCCTTTGACATTCGGACATTACTCGTAGCTTTTTTAAAAGGCATTATCGCAACCATCGTGATTTTAAAACCGTTTTAGCTTTTAATGTTGTTCTTAATACTCACGACATTTTAAAAATGTTAACTATTATTATCAATAATGTAGTTACCATTTTTATTATTATTGTTATTTTTATTATAATAACTGTTACTACTACTATTATTATCAAACTGAAAGGATACTTGGCGTTTGAAAAACTTTCGGAAGTAGCCCAGAAAAACCGTATTGTTTTGCATTTTTCAAACTAAATATTTTGATAATAGCCTCCTACACAGTCTACAAGAGCACAATAAATATATTCTACAAATTCTTTTCTCATCAAGAGAGTTAATCAAAGAATGAAATAAATCAAAATTTACGTTTTCAAACACGACCTAAAATCAGGAAACGCATTTCTGTTATTACTTGAGTGCCAACACAAACAACTCTAGGGGAGCTTTTTTCGCGATGCACGAGTTCTGTTACCTTCGATTTATCTTTTGATGGATTGCGAACCATTGTGACAGTTGAATACAATCAATCAGAAATTTGGTCCCACTAAATTAATATCGATGGTATTTTAACAGTTGTTTGCAAAAATTCTTTCAATGCAAGTACTTTGAACTCTAAGGGCATCCACTATGCACTAGGAGGATGGGAAATGACAGTTGACTCAAAGCCTTCAAAACTTATGTGCTCTAGGCTGTCGAGAGGCGAGACTGTAGAGGTGCTGTTATAAGAGACGAGTGAAATAACTCGGGTGTCGCTCAGACAAGAATGCTATTACCAGTTTATCCTGCCTTTATAATCGGAATACTTATGTATGTATAGGAAAAACTGCAACTTTTTCTGAGTTTTGTTGATGCTCGTGTCAAAGGATAAAATTTACAGTAGTAGTAGTAGTTTCCACGATCCGAGTCGTCGAAGTAGAACCTTGTAGTGTGTTTAATTTTTGTGCGATATATAAGAATTGGCTTGTTATTCTATAGTTTTCTTTACATTGTAAGTGTAATTAAAGATAAAGCTTCGCTTTTTAAAAACGTTTTCGAACAATGTAGCAGCCGCAAGCGATCATGATTTTAAAAAGATTGTCGGAGCCGTAGGAGAGTTCTGTAAACATCAAATGTGGAAAAGTATTCACGACTCTATCCGAAGTACAGCTCTACAACTTTCTTTGGAGTTGTAATAATCTGTTTAGAATGCTCTTATGTTATGATATTGTTTAAAACATGGCGACAGACTCATATATCTCTTTTAAAGTGTGATTTCAAAACCAAAATAGTGCTAATCTTGCGATTCTTCCTGGTTTTAAACCAGCTGTCACGAGCGACAGCTTGGGTTTAAGAGTACCAGAACTGAAGAAATCAAATGCGAATAGTTTGAAAGTATTCAACTTTTGAATTTTGTTTTCCCCAGTAGGCATTTGTTTACCAGTAATAACGTCACATGGTGACCATGATAAACTTAAACGCCAAGTTGACAAGCGATGTCTTCGTTCCTCGCCCCGTCACGTTAGAAACAGGATCCTCCCCTACAGTATCTACCGCTGTTCGTCATTTCCTACTCTTGTTCTATGGCTATTGTAAGAACACTTTCTTATCATTCTTGAAAAAGTGAGTAACCTAAATTATTCCAGATTCTTCTGATCTCCACTCTCGAAAGTGAAGATCACTATTGTGATGTCTCCGAATCTATACAGGCTTTCTCAAAACTGAAACCGGCAGTTTCGTAATCCTCCATGCGTCGATTCAAATTCAAATTTAAACACAAATCTCCACATATTACCATCACGTTAGTTTTCTTTTTCTTTCTTTGGACCATTTCGTTTATAAAATTACAGTGCCGTTGAAATCCTTAAATGTTAAAACTGTTAGATTCTATCTACGAATAATGAAATATGATTAATATGCCTTGTATTTCACTATTCTAGCTAGAAACGTATATCAACTGTAACCAATGACCTGCCTAGATTACTTCTGTACTATTTGCAGGCCAGTGGTGTATCTCAATCATGTAAACATTTATGAAGTCAAAATAAAAATTGAAATTGAAAAAAAATTAAACCTTTTTCTAAAATTTATGCTTTAACTATATATATAGCAATTCAGTGTGGTTATTTAATTAAAATTCATTTTCAAAATCATCAATTCCTAGAGGTCTCCCGTGTTTGTTAACGTGTTCGAAACTTACGTGATCTTCAAGTGGCTACAAAATACCCAATAAATATCCACGGCGTTATGTTTAACAATCGTTACATTAATCTCATTAGTTTAAATTATTGGGCATTAATTAAAAAGGTTAACGCTGATCAACCGACTTCTCAAACATCACCGAGGTTTCCAAGTAGAAACACTGAACCAAACTTGACACCAAAAGGTCGCCGACATTATAAAGATACCTTAAGGTGGGACCAATCAAAATATCGAAATTGAGATTTTTGCAGAATATAAATATACACTATCTGGACTTTTAGTAACCAAAATTGTTTTTCAATACGTCTAACAGTTTGGGAGATATGGCAAACGCGTATCTTATTTGGAACGTATACACTTCAGTCATGTGTACTGTCACTACGCCAACCACTCAATTTGCTGCCAACCAACGCTCAATATTTATTTATATATAGTCCCTTTTCTCAACAAACAACAAAAGAAAACAACCCTGACCCCAACCTTCGGAGCATTTAATAATTGTTGCAAAAACTGGAACCCCAAAGAATGTAAGGGCCAAGCTTGGGCTCGCCCTCCTCTTGTCTCGTCTGATCCAGTGCTATCCTGACAACAAAGACTTTTCTCAGTTGTCATTGCAAAGGAAAATTCGGGCTCTTTATGCTGCAAATATTGCTACTTTTTTTCAACAGAAAACAATTACTACATTCAGTTGTTCTCGCCAACTTACAGTAATTAGTTTGAAGCAAGACAATGTAGTCAACCGTGTATCAGCTCAGTCGCTGAATTGCTGATCAACGTTCTACCTGTTGAAAGGTATTACAAAATATACTTCTAAGTCAGCTATAATTTTTCTGTTGAAACGTATTATGAAATACTCTTGCAAGACAACCACACTTTTTTGATTGAAAGGTAGTTTGAAATATGGTTCTTAGACAACGCTTTTCCTATCAAACGGTATTATGATATTGATTTCGAAGACAACGAAACTTTTCGTACTGAAAAACAAAATGAAATGGACTTCTAAAACAACTTCACTTTTCCTGTTGAAACATAATAGGAAATGGACTTCTAAGACAACGACACTTTTAGTGAAAGGTTTAATGAAATATACTTCTAAGACAACTTCATTTTTCCCATTGAAAAGTATTATGAAAAGGACTTCAATGACAACTTCACTTTTCCTATTGAAGGTATTATGAAATGGAGTTCTAAGACAACTACACTTTTTCTATTAAAAGCTGCCTTTTTCCTTTATATCTGTCAATAGAGCAGTAGTTTACGGTTTGCAGTGTAAAATACAATTATCCCCCAAGTAGAGTTGAATAGCGATGGATGTCTCACACTAAGGGGGATAATTGTTTAAATATTTGCAAGATCAGTGAACAGATATGGAGAATTTCAGTTTAAATGCTCTAAAGTAGTGTAAAATGCCTTGTTCCTGAAAAAAGCGTGCATGCCGTCATGCAAGCTGGAATGATTAAAAGTAAATAGCGGTGCATTGAAATCTACTTTTATAGTCCTATCAGAACGCGCGAAAAGTGCTATCTACTTGCTTGGCAAGTACTAATACTTAGTATTTAACTCCGTGTTCATTACCTATCATTAGGCTCATTTGGCCTCCCTACCTATCGTGAGAGAAGAGAAAAATTCTGCTGTCGCTTATATAACACAAATCGACACGAGTCGCAATTTACATTTTTACATGAATCTGACTAGCAATTCACGAAACCCACCTAGCATGAGTAGAACTAGAGTGTTGGTATATCTGAAACTGTAATTTTCTATTTAATGTAGTAAAAAAAAATTGCCGCGACGGCCTTTTTGCAATGCGCGCGCTAATGAGAAACTGGGAATTTATTTTATCTATAGCCTCACCAAAGAGGAGTAGTAAAACGGACTGCTTTCTTTTCGATAAGACTTAAAGGAGTATACTTTCTGAAGAGCTCATTTCTGTTATTCTGAGATAGATAAGAAACTTTGCCGAAGTTCCCAACCGAGTAGAGGTGGTTTAGTTGTGACACAACTACTGCAGGGATAATCTGGCATTTAAAGACGGGAAGACTAGCCAAGTTGACTCCCGTTCACTGCACGAATCACCCAATCAAATAACAGCTGATGATAAATATTTTAAGATTATGCCCATTATTATATTAGGCCGTTGTGTGAAGAACTACATCGAATATTTTCTTCGTTTTGATGTCATGTTCATAATTCTTGACGCATAACAGACTGTCTATGTTGCGTTGGTTCTAGTTTCAGACACCGCTGATTGCCTTAGCTAAACCAATGTATATTAAGAAGTTTCTGGGCCTAAATACAAATATACATCTGTTTTGCTATTAAGATTAGAAATAAGTTGAACTGACGCCGCCTCACGATTCATTCCGACTGTATAACCCTTCGCGATAAAACGAGATTTGAATCAAAGGACATTTGGCACAAAGAAACATATCAACCTTTTCCTCTTCACTGGAAAAAGTAGCAGAAAAGTGACGGAAAGGTACGCGGGTATTGACATTAACTTGCACATGCAATAAATTAAGTTTTTAAAAACCGTTCTTAAAAAGCGACAAATGTTTCGCTTTGGAGTACATACTGCCCTCTACAGACTTGCAAACTGGCTTATCCCAGTGCAAGAAGTTCTACGTTGTTTAAGTGAGAAAAACTTGAACTCTCCTTGAGGATTTGTTCTTAATATGTGGGTTTTACTCAAGTCATTGCCGCGCCCAAGAACTTTCAGGTAAACTTTGATCGTAACTGCTATATGGATAACTCAAATGATATGCCAAATCAAGTAGACTATAATAGATCTGATGCCGTATATTGACAAATAGCTGAATATAATTGCTCATTTTCAAGCTAAAAGTCAATACACTCGCAATATTTCTTGTGTAGAAGTGAATTTCATTTCGTCGTTTCTCTTGTATTGTAAAGGAACTATGATGATACAAATTTTTTCTCAAATGTTTATATATTCAACGGTTTCTGTGTTGATCGTATATTGCATGGAACTTGTTTCATTTTTCTTGAGGTAGCTAGACTTTGTATCAATTCATGCATTTTCAGTCAGTGTCTATGAATAGCAAACTGAAGACTAAAACCACCACGTACAAACAAGTCAAGAGAATGAGATAACCTAAGGCAATAATGTTTTGTGTGGGAACATTGTAAGTGCAGGCTCCATATGCATTAAGAAAAATGATTTTTGATCATACACGGAACAGCAGGGCAATATCTAACGGATATTATTTAAGCACGCATTGTAAACAAAATTGAAAATTATCTATCAATGTCGAAACAGTTCGACATGTATCGAGTTTGTTATTAATATTTAGAATGAATTTTTATACTCAAATCTGAAATTTAACTGTTGGCCGATGTTAAGAAAACTGTAATTATCATATGTGATTGTTCCGGTTTTTGCAAAAAGAACCATACATCAAGTCTGTGCTTCACATTAATTTGAATCTGCACTCGACTTCACTCGCTACTTTTTCATTTCGAATTTCTGAATTAGTCATCCTTTCATGCCAAAAGATTACATCCGTACTTAGTTTTAAATCAACGCATTGTATTTTTCATATCTTTGAAGCCGATGGGGGTATTCTCAAAACAACATATTATCTTGATTTGTGTCTCCTGGAAACGGCATCCGTCTGACAGGTGCTTTTTTTTCTTGTGTTACAGGTGACATTTTGGAAAGACGAAACAACAACAATGACTCGCTACTGTCCAGCCGAGAAAATTATTTTGCATAAGTCGTTAGCCCTTCGACACAAGCTTGCCGTTGAAAAATTGAATTTAAAATGCACGAGTCTTTGATGCAGATTTCCAACTAATTACGGACCGTGGAAACAGTTTAGGAGAATATAACCTGGCTGATTACAATCATTATCTGAAGTTTGTGCGAAGGTTATTTTGGAACAAGCTGAATATTTTATCAGCACGAACGTTCCCTCCTGAGTGCAGAAGATAATATTTAAATATTTGGAAGACTTGTGGAATAAAATATTTAACCACAATTCTTCCTGAACAGGGAACCAAGTTTCAGATGCAGAGTCCATCAAAGAGACACAGAGGGAGTCGGTTTGGCATTTGCAATAACACAAATACTGCTACCATTCGCTGTGATCCTGTCTAGGGATCTTCCATGGAAGTCTAAAAACTTGGTCAGAAAAAAGATATTAACATTTCCGATTGCGGCATAATTTAAAATCGTGTTTAACACTTGTACACCGAAAATGTTTGAGTACAACTCAAATTATTCAAGAAATGTCACCGGGCATCAGAGAAGCGAAGATGGTGACCCTCGACCAATAGTGGCAGTCGCTTTCCAAGCAGGATTTCTTGTCTTAGTTGTTCTATCCTCGGTGGTCGGTAACGCCTTGATTCTTCTGGCAATCTACAGAAACCACAGGTTGAGATCGATAACATCGGTGTTTATAGCCAGTTTAGCTGTGGCAGACCTTGGCGTGGCCTTAATAGGCATGCCCTTCACTTTGGCCTCATCGATAACTTATACGTGGATATTCGGCGAGTTCTTCTGCAAAATCAACGGACTGACAAACTCAATGTTTTGTATTTCTAGCATGCTAAACTTAGCAGCTGTTTCGATCGATCGTTACATTGCCATTATTAAACCTTTGAATTATCCCTTGATCATGACTCCAAGGAAAGCGTTCTTTATGTTGCTGCATGTTTGGTTGCAAGCCCTTCTTTGTGCAATTCTCCCCCTTCTGGGATGGTCACGGTACACCTATATTACCAACGAATCAATCTGTACCGCCGACTGGGGAGCGGACATTCCCTATACATTGTTCATTTTCGGTAGCTGCTTTTTTGTTCCGCTGGCAATCATGGGGTTCTGCTACTATCACATTCTGCGAGCGGCACGGAGACATTCAGAAAAGGCAAAGCCGAAGATTGGTAAAATCGGTGCGGCGGAAGGACCTTTACGAGCGGCGCTGTCTCTGGCTGTGCACGCAGACGGGACGCTAGCACTGGACAACAGTCCGGAAGGACAGAAAGAGAAAGAAGCAAAAGAGAAATTCAAGAGAGACGCAAAAGCAGCCAAGACTTTGCTAATAGTTATGGGAACCTTCATATTGTGCTGGTTGCCGCACTTTATGGGAATGACCTGTTTACTCTTTGACTCGTGCCAATGGCCAGACGAATTTTTTGCCACAACCACGTGGCTAGCAATGATCAATAGCGGCTGTAACCCTATAATATACGGTGTTCTCAACAAGAGGTTTCGACAAACGTATAAGGACATTCTGTGTTGTAGGCGGAGCACATACAACGGAAACAGGGTGGGCATTTGTTAACAAACATTTCAGTATAGAAACACTAACCGCTTACAATAATCACCTTGTACACACTTACTAATGCCAACTCTTGGAAGCCATCTATCTTAAAGTAAAACATCATAGAAAAATGCTTAAAGATGTGAAGCCAAGAAAAGTAGCTCGAACAATATTTTTATTCCCAAGGTGTAACTCAAAGATTGTTTTCGGGACAGCTGTGAAATACGAAAAAAAACACAAACAGCTTGAGGAAACAAGTAGATTTTGGTTGCATAAACTGCCGAAAAAGACAGTTTGGAGAAATGAGACTAAAAGACTGTTATTTTAGTAACAATTGAAAAGGCCACCACTGTGTGTTGTTGGTTTATCAAGCTGGGTGAACGTAGCACGAAAAACAATCCGCTTGAGCAAAACAAAAAACAGAATATTCGGTTGTTTTGAAATTCTTTAGGTTAAAACAACACGAAACAAATTGTATTCAGTAAACATTAAAGTCTTTCGAGTGTTCTTGTACGGGAAGGCTAAAGAGTGTATAACTTCAGCTCAGATCGCATTCGACTTTGGACGTGTGTGTAGCGCTTTGGGTGAGCTAAATCAGTAACAGCATGAAAATAAGGTCTGGTGTGTGTGTGTGATAAAAATTGTGCAAGCTTAAACAAGTAATGCGGTATATGTCGAACAAAACCAGAGAAAAAAAGAAAGACGATAGGCTGTTACAAAACTCAGTTTAAGGAAACCCTTTAAAAACAGTTTTAAAATTGGTAAAGTTTTGTTGATGGAGATTGGAGGTATAATCGTTTAGTTAGCAAACAGTATTGAAAACAATTTGCGGCGAGTCAAAGTGCCGTTCTTGTTTGCAATTACGTTTTACATCACGAAAACAAGCCGCTCTTAGCCAGTAATTATACGTTCTAGATCAAGTAGTAACAAAATAACCGAAGAGCAAGTTGCTAGGCAACGAATTTTGTTTTAATTTCTTTCTTGATAGTAAATTTCGCTTCTTGATAGTAACAAATTCTGGTGTTCCCATCCTCGAGTCGAAAAACCTTTGGTAACAAACATACTATGTATGTTATTGTCAACTAGAATCAGCAGGACTCCTATTATGTAGAACTAAAAACATTAAGATCCTAAACAAATTATTTAAATTTTGTATTTGTTCGCGGTAAACAAGAGCAAAACAAGCAGTTGGTGTAACGAAAATATATCAAAATATTTAAATTTAGTGAAATAGTTTCTTCGCTTGAATATGGTATGAATCAAATTAAAGTCTAGTTTTCAGAATCTTTTGATGTGTTTTCTATATTTTCTAAATGAGAAATTATTTTTACAAAAGCAGTTTAATTACCAAGTAAAATCAGTTACGAAAAAATTACCTTCACGACTAGTAAGCGGTTACAAGTAACGACTTGTGTAATCGCACGCAAAGCGAGGTGGCGACATAATGGTCAAGTGCAACTTAACCGCTAACAACACTTACGATTAACTTAGTAAAGGAAAACTTTGCATACCTTTTGCACTCTCTAACATTTAGAATTATTTTTTCACAAAAACGCCTGAATAAAGTCTGCCCTTACGAAGACAAAGGCTTTGTCCAAAGATTTATCAAAGTTCGAGCACATAGTTTGCATGGTATAAATGCGAAACTGTATTAAAAAATTTGAAGTAATATGACATCAATTAATCCAACTTCTTTAATATATTTCTAACTCTAACTGAAAAAAATAAAAATATAGATGAACACAAATCAGGCGACGTTTTATACTAAAATGTTCTAACATAAAATGATAACACAGAAACAGATATGATAATTGAACTAAGAAAAAAGAAGCTTATGGTGTGATTTCTAAAACAAAATTTTAATTACGTGGAGAATAAGAAGTAATCCACAGTTAGTTCTCTTGGGTTTAAAAACGTTTCGGCAGCAGAAATTTGCCCGTAAGAACTGGCAACGTAGAATACTAATTGTAGTTTTCATTGCAAATACGTATTCGGAAACGTGGTGCTTCTGTATTGCGGTTTTCATTATGTTTATTTAAAATCAACAGAAGGAAATTAATCTTAAATAACAAAGAATAGAAACTCCGGGTGGCACAATTAACTACAACACCCTCACGGAAGACAAAGATAAAAACATAAGTATTAAAATGACACACCAAAAATCTATTTAAAGGTTTAAATCTTTTGTAATACTATTCTTTAACGAGCTCCGTTTGTTCTGACTTTGAATACAGCACAGCACACACACCTGAGGACACTGTGGAGAGCCACGACGCTCGTCCAAGTCTTCAACAGATTCATGCTGCACGCTTTAGCTGCAACGGGACCTGTTTAAACGCCTCGGTTAACGCATCGATACAGTGCCTGCTGAACATTTCCAACTGAACACAGTGGAACTACATGCTGAAAAAACTCTTGAAATTGACCAATAAGGCAACTGAACGGATCACTATTAATAAAAGTGGAAACTTGAATTGATGTTTTAAAAAACTTTGCCTATCGTCCAACCTTGTCACTATTTTCTCCTTGTTGGTAAATGTGGTTTGTATGCTGTTAAACCTAAAAACCAATAACGTATGTCCTTCTTTTGAATTTGTGTTAAAAGAATAACAGAAAAAAAAATACACCAGAGGAAAAAGAACTATACAAATATAATAAGGCTTGATAAAAAAGTTGTTAGTTTTTAAAAGTTCTTAACAAATACTATTAAGAAAACGTAATTAAAGAAGAAATGTAAAATAAAGTTTATAATAAAAAAAGATATGTCAATAAAATGACTAAATCTCTTATAAAAGACCGATTTAATGAGGTGTTGTTTTCAATGAAAATAACTGATTTTTTCTGCCAGGAACCTCGTGAAAACCTCCATAAAACGTCCACGGATATTTGAACACTCACACTGGGCCAGGGGGAACAGTTTCAAACTAATATTACGTAGCACGAAGCGTTATTGGTATTCAATCAAATTCATACAATGAGCCAATGACATCCATTGTCTTTGCAGAAAATAGTAAGTGTGTTTAATACTATCTTTTTGTTTTACAGTATTTTCAAGTATTTCATTGTTTTAGGTCCCCATGAAAATCATTTCTGGTGAGTGGGACTTGCCACATCAAGTATCTTGTTATTGTTGTTTATTATAATACTATAGTGTCAAACGAACTTGTGGGAAACCAGTTCTCATGCTGCAAAGTAATATCGGCTGCACACGTGACTTGTCCGCGCCAGCTGCCATCATGGGAGAATGGGACGAGTAGGTGAAAGAGCTTCTTTCCGCTTATGATCACCACTCACTTCGCTCGTGCCTCGTCCTAACGCCAAGTCGTTGTACTCGGAAAACAAACCCAAAAGAGCCTCTTGTACGAAGTCCAGCAAAAAACAATTCAGCTATGTATTTGTGAAACGTCGTACTTTGACAGTTAGACGGATCTAAATGAATATAAACAAGCTAACTTACATCGATATTTCTGGCTTTCCTTCACTAGAAGTGTTTAAGTAATCTTTTGCAAAGTCTGACTTCCAAATGCTACTGGAAACAATGACTCGAGCAGTTGGTTCGCCAGTGGAATAAAGTTGCCGAAGCCGTTTAAAACCTGAATAGCGAGTTACAGGCATTTACTCATTTTATGAATATTAAGAAAAGGAGCCAGTTCCTGCTAGTGTGGCCTCGTTTCTCGAGTTGACGGCCTTCCAGTATAACGTTAACCTACCCACTTTACGGACAAGAGAAAGATAGGTTTGGACCCGCTTTATTTCATCCCTAGTCTGTGCATGTGTCATCGCCCATCGAAGAACAGTTTCAGCCAACCGAATGAACTTCACGGAGTTATCACGTGATAGATTATCTTGATGGGTGCAGAAGTGTGCAATGACAAAGGCCGACTCCATTGTGTCTGGAAATGGTAGATCCTAAACGAAACGTGTTTAACAATTTAGAAATTAAACACAACAATAAATAGCAAGTTTAATTTGAAACGCCTTAGTTCAGCATGACAAGATATTATTCGGTCCTGTATTTTAAATAAGTAAACAGTAGCGATGTCCTGCATCCCCCCATCAGCAAACCACACACACACACACACACACACAGTTTCTTTCCATAAAACTTACATGTGGTGAACAAAGAGCTTTGCAATTGAATGACAGACTGACTGGGGAGGTT
>JAOBRG010350775.1:0-13475 GCA_027574985.1 Umimayanthus nakama | reverse complement strand
TCAGCGATCGTAATAGTTTGCTGTTTGCCAGGGTCTTCTGTGGAGCGACCCGCCATTTTGAAAAATACCCAGAAGGCTCTGGGGACGAGGTTGACTCTCAAAGGCAATTAATTGATCTTTCCTGTTAATTATTTATGTTACACGTGACCTGTGACGTCATAGGTATTACGCAATACCATTTTTTTGAATCCAAGATGGCGGCCGTGTACTTTGCGCTCTGTAAAATTTGAAAAGTTTTCTCGATTAATTTGCATTTGAAAATGTTGAAAACAGAATAAAAACAGTTTTAGTTACACAATTGGTGTTAAATAATAGAAATCTGAGTAAAACTTGAAAGCTATTGTTTAAGATCTAATCAAAAGTTTGAACATCAAACTTTCGCTGAAAAAATCTCTGTTTGTATTACTCAATTTCCTTAAAATTCTATTTTTTTATATTAAAAAGAAAGATTAATTACATTTTGTACCAATTATTTGTTGATTTTTGAAGTCAGAAACGTCTCTAAACTTTTCTATTTTAATTAGGAAAATTTTGGTAAAAATTAAAAATTTTGACAGTTATGACGTCATTATGACGTATTGATGACATATCCTTATCGAAACTTTGTTTGACTCTATTGATTTGGCACAGTTTAGATATACATGTTGAAAATAAGTTCGAAATATGGCTATACATACTCACTGCAAATTCTAGAAATAAACGTCCGGATTTTTAATAGCTTTCAAAGCTAATCAGAAGGCCGAACTATGCAAACGATATGCACCAACCAATCAATATTCTCACCTCCCCCCCGGGCCAGGGTTTGGAGTTTGACATAAACTGAACTAAAATATGAGCAAAACCCTAACCCTTAAAGTCAAATTTTGAGTCAAAACGGATCAAATCGTGTCATTTTCCCCAGGGTTTTGGGATTATGGAAAAAGCTTCTAGCCGATAAACCACCAAAAAAATCACAATTCTTTCAGAATTATATTTAAGATTTGATTTTAGATTTAATTTTTTCATTTTCTCCTTTTAGAATTCTTTTGTACCGATCTTCTTTACAGCTGTTCTTTTGAAACCTTCTTTAGCTTGTTTTAAACAAAAAAAATTAACAGATTCGAATACCTTGCAAAATCGCTGACGATGATCGAGATCCGTTTTTTTGTGTACTTCCTCCATTCTCTACAGTTTACCAGTCTGTTCATTGCATGTCAAATCCTCCACGCTTGTCCGATATAGCGATCAGGTGGGGGTTCCATAGTGGTCCATAACTCCACCCCCTTAGTCAATCATTTTGTGTTCATTAGAGAATCAGTTTCCCACTAGCCCCGACCCTGGCCCGGAGGGGAGCTGTGTTGTTTCAATTGACTGGTGTGTTATTTGGTAATGAACGCTATTTGCTTTTACTATTTAACTAATACTAATACTCAGACACCCTTATTTCTCTGTACACTATCAATAGCAAGCCGTGTTCTAATGTAACTCATAAGTTTAGTCTCCAAGTCTTTGGGACGAACGGTCGACAAGTGCTCTGGATACAACACCAATCTCACTCTGACTTGAGAGGTATATGTTGAGACCTCGCAGCCATCGCATATTCTTCCTTCCCGAAAAGCTTCGACACGCACGCAATCTCTTGGTGGGACCGCACAGTCTCTTCATGTGTGCCCACCACCTTGTCCTTTATCTCTACAGTTAGCTAGGGGTTCTCTAGAGCCCTTTTCATGTAGCTCTTAAATCAAGCAACCAAAACATAAAAAATTGGGGGGCGGATACACAGGTTTGTTAAGAAAGCAATTAAAATATTCAAAGGTGGACAACATTCAAGTTGTTTTTCAACTCCTGATCTACGGGTTTCCGGGTCAAAACAAATGCAAAAAGCTAGATAAGGCTGGATGTTAAAAGGAGTTTAAAATTCAGTTGTTTTAAGGTTTCATGTGTGAAATTTCTTTGCTTCGGTTATATCATCTCATACCTGGACACCGAGTTTTCATCAAACGGGAAACGTTCTGACTAGATAGAAGAGAGCACGTATTTCGTTTTGAAATCTTCCCTACCGACTGGTATTGACGCCCAGAAGTACCAGCAAACCCAATTATATTCTGGGAGCCAAAGCTTTGACATCATCCCTTATCAGTTTTAATATTAGTTGACTAGATACCTTCAACAGAAAACTTATCCAATATCTTCAAGACATCTTTCCAATTCATTTCTAACAAGTGTGACTATAGTTTCCAACGGCAAGTCCGCGATACTTAATTTTCAGGAGTCTAAACAGAATCTTTTGTTGGCTTTTGAGAGGGGTATATCTTAACTGTTTCCAAAGTATCTCTCAGAATCTTGAGTTCCCTTCCAAAAACTTTCCAACGGTCAAAATACCAAACTTCCTGAGAATCGCGTCAACAACATTTCCATCCAAGTTTGCGAAGCAACCCACAATTTTTTTCGTGTATTGTAAAACAACCTGAATAGAAATTAGTATTTTAAACCCTATTTTCACATTGACATTGACATATTAATCACGGTCAAACAAATGGAAATCATTGTTATTTCTGTTTCATAACTTAAAAAGGTAGGAACCTAGACATCGATTTACTTAGCTTTACAGATTAATTTAGGTAGTAAATAGTACATGAAGCAGTAGTGGATGTAGGTGTACCATCCGATTTAGATGCACACATGCCCCAAATGTACCTAATTAGAGATGACCTTAAACTTTTTGTCCTTGAATCAGGACAAGTCATTTAGGACAAAGGGTTTTTAGGAAGAATATCCAACGATGAGGGTGAGTGTAACTCTTGACCTGAGTAAAGCGATTATTCCTTTTGGGAGTAATGGGATTAGGCTGCTGATCCTGGCGTGTTAGAAAGAAAGAAGATCTTTTCCTCCTGCTCTACTTTTCCTTGCCAAAAACAAACATCTACTCATGTTTGTTTTTCCCCCTCCCCCTCCCCCCCACAAACCTCCAATCTCTTCTTCTCTTGCATCTTTATTACCCAAATGTATCCCGCTGTGACCAACAAACTAGATCGTCAACCGTCACCAAAGAACATTACAGTGAAAAACATGAGTGTTTGGCCGAAGCTTCATTTTTTTCTCTTTTTCTCTTTTTTATTCCTTATTTTTCTTTTATATTTTATATGTCTCTGTGTCCGTGTTTCCTTCATCGTTGTGTGTAAGGTCTAAAGCACATTTAAAACAAAAATAACAAGGAAAATTACTTTCGCATGGCTCAGCCGTTTAGCTCGATTAGAGTTCTTCTAATTCGGAATTGTCTGTGCTTATATTAACCGCAAACAATATCCTGTCACATTAAACCTAGTGTTGTAAATTTAAATATCTAGAGCAACTAAAGTATTGCTGTTTTTTTTCGTTACTACAATTGTAGTTGTTATTATTATTATTAGTTGTAGTAGCAATGATAGTAGAAATACTATCACTATCATTCTTATTACTGTTAACGTTAATTTAAGGCTACCGTTCACTTTGGAACAATTCAAAATTTCGAAATTGAGATTTTCGCAGAAAATAAAAACACATTAACGAGCTTCTAGTAGAAAATTTTTTTTTAAATACGTTTAATACTTTGCGAGATATGACGAACGAGAGTTTTTACCGGAAGTGAAATTAATGGCGTGCGGCGTTCTTTAGGAGTGAATTTCTCGAGACATGTTTTGGCTAAAACTGCGACAACGCAAGGGATCAATGCTCCCCCAATTCATAACGTCAAATTTAGGCAGTTCATAAAACAATAGCTGAAGATGAAAACCGTCCTGGCGAATTTCGAAATTCCGCTCCAATCATTTTTTACGACTCAATCAGGGCAGTTTTGTACACTGCAAATACGGAGTTTTCTTCAAATACCTGTAGAAAATTAATGACGCATTCAATTAAAAATAGCTAGGACGAGATTAGAGTAAAAAGTGTGCTGAATCTTATAAACAAACTGAAAATGGTTGAAAATAAAAATGACAGCCGCATTGTTGTCTAGAAATGAAATATACAGTTTGAATTATGATGCTCGCATTCGTTTACAAACCAAAATTTTTAAATAGTTTTCCATCATCATTTAGATAATTTCATAAGCTTTCCACTGATATATAGGTTTATGGGTACCCGATGCTTATTAACGGAGTTGTGTACGGAAAACTGAAAACACCGCTCAAGGTGAACGGTAACCTTCAGTTTATATTTTGCAATGTTTATTACTGTGTATATTGTGATATTCTTATTAGCTTTAGCTGCGCAAATGGGATAGATTAAGTGTATTTGAACAACTACATTATAATTAAATTGAGGTCGTGTTGTGTTGTGTTGTGTTCAGTAGTGTTTTGTTGCTCTGACGTTTTGAATGGTGCTGTGTTGTGTAGTGTGATGTGTTGGGTGTGTTGTGATGTGTTTAATGGTATGCACGGTGTGTTGTGTTGTGCTATGGTGTGGTGCGGTGTATTGTGGTTCATTGCAGCGTGATTTGGTGTGTTGCGTTGTTGCGTGATGTGTTGAATGGTATGGGGTATTGCGGTGTGGTATTGTTATGTGACGTGGTAATGTAATAAGCTTGCTTGTGTTGTGCTTTGTTGTTCTAATGTGCTGAGCATGCGCAGTGATGTGTTGTTTTGTTGTGCGATGTGTTGAGTGGCATGTATGTTTTGGTTTGTTGTGAGATGGTGTGACGTGTCATGGTCCGGTGCGGCGTATTATGGCATCTTGTCTTGTCTTGTTTGTGTGTTGAGTGGAGTGGCGTGTTGTGTTACGTGAATCATGAAGTTGTAACGTGCTTGGTTTGTTTATCCTGTGTTTTGTTGTTCTGATTTGATGGCTGGTACGGCATAGCATAATGCGTTTTCGTGTATTGTGATGAGTTGTGTTGCGACGTGGTTTTGCATGGTGGCGTGTGACGTGTTGTTTTGTGCGATGTGGTGTTGTAGCATGTTTGTTCGTGTTAGGTTATATATTGTTGCGATGTGTTGAGTGGTGTGGCATGGCATGTTGTGGTGAGATGCGGTTGGGTGTTACATGGTGCAATGCGATGTGGTGTCATAACGTTGTGTTTAATTGGTTTCCATGACAACCAATAATAAATAAATGACGTCACTGCGGCCGCCATCTTCAAATTTTCGAATTGAACACTCAAAATGGTGAGAAAACATGGTATAGCAATTGGAATATACAAAATTGTAAGAAATAAAGTGAAGTTGTCAGTATTTAGGCGATTTAAGTCGCATTTTTAGCAAAAAATTCCACTTTTGTAGGCAACACACTGGTTTCGTGACTTATTTTAATGACGTCATCAGTCGTAACGTCACCTTATTAGAGTCAAAAAGTGTGTTAACAGTTGTACCAATTCTTTTGGAAATCGGTCAAACAACAAAAAATTTAAGGCAAAAAAATCGAGGGGGGGGATCGGATTGACTTCCCCCCCCCCCTCCTTGTGCCTTCTAGGGTTAAATATTGTTCGACTGGACACTTGGCAGAACTGAACTTTTTACTGATCTTGAAATGAAATGAAGCCGCGGTAAAACGTCGACGCAAGTCAGTGCAATCTTAATTTTCAAACTGAAATTTCTTTGGGCTACTAGTAAGTAGTAGAGCATTCCCGTTAGCTTTTGTTTGTCATCTGCACTTCGAAAGCTCCAAGTTTTTGCTTGCAAGTCAAACAATTTCGGATTTTCATGATTTATTATCGTTGCACTGTTTAAAATATTTACGGGTCGAAAAAACATTTCGTTACGCCGATTCTTAACTTTTTGGGGTAGAAAAAAATTCTGGTTACGCTGATTCTCGTTAGGCTTTTACGCCGTTACTCGTTACGCTGTTACGCAGATTACTAACAACCCTAAATAACAACGCATGGGCAAGTGATTGCTGTTATTTTGGAAATATTGCTTTGTTAGCAATGTTTTCTCAAGTTTAAAGCTTCTGATCTTCGCTAATCTATTTGTATCCTAACTAGAAGTAATCATAGTTTAGTGAAGTGTGTTCGACGATCTTTTGAAAAATGTTGAGGTATTAACACTCGCCTTTATTTCTCCTAGACTGGAGACAGAGTCAGATCTTGCCGTTACTTAATGCAACAATAACAGTGTTCATCAAATGAGCGACTCAACTCACATATGCAATTGTTTTAGAAATTTGCAATAATATATATTGAACTGAATAAAACCTCGCACCACTCAACGTAACATTTTGATAACTCTACTTCTAGTTCAAGTTATAACACAGACAAAATAAAGTCGTGACAATGTAAACCGTGATCACGCGATACTCAACTTACTTTTCTGACAATTGTCTGTTGCTGAAACTCGACTCGCTACGGTTATGGCCGAAACCTCAGTGACTGAAACAAAATTTGTCGAGTATCGCAACGCCACAATACAACTTCTTGCTTTGGAGGTTTTAAAATACTCGCTATGAGTAAACAATCTACCTTGTTCGGGTGCTGTGCATATGTGATCGAGCCATTATATATCTCGTTTGTCCAGGAAAAATCTCGTTTATCTAGTTTATTGGCAAAAAAGGTGCGTGCGCATTGATTATTTATTCAAAATGGCGCAGATTTGGTACAAACCCCCCCCAAATCGAGAATCTTCAAGCATGTAAAAGCACACTGAACATGCGACTCAAGATTAGGGTTGCGTTTTCCTAACATCGAACGCAATTACCTGCTTGCAGGCAAAACTATACAAGTTTTACTAATAACAAAGACGATTACATTTTTAAAGTGAATGATAACCATTTTAAGGTTTAAAAACCGGCAAGCTGTTTTGCCACACAAATACAGGCGGGGGGTGGGGGTGGGGAATGAACGCTTGTGTCATTTTATTGGAATTGGGAGATGCCTGTTCGGCGTGGTGTTATGGTTTTTATTTGTAAGTTGAACAAGAATCTGAACTCAGCTAAAATAGTTTCCTTTCAACGGTCTAGAACAGACAGCTACAATTTTTAGGTCTTTTGCAATTGTACAAACGAAAAGTTTGACTAAAACACGCTTTAGCGCCGCTGGCATGAACAAAAAGTAAACACAAAGCGAACGAAACTTTTGAGGTCAACCGAAAAGCACATCTAGAACTCCAGTACAGTGATCACAGTCACGACCTTGGAAGTCAGCCAAAGTAAGTTTTACGCAGAAAAACATGGGGTCTGAAGCCTCGTTTGTGCGTGTTTCTTACTTTAATGACCTGGATGACATAATCATGGGCACCGTAGACTAAAAACTGCCTCAGGTCTCTGTTAAGATACTACCCTATAATGTAAAGAGCATGCTTTCGAAACCTTTATTTTGAAATACTTCTCACTCTTGAAATGCATTAAGGCATTACGATGCATCACCCAAAAATGATACTAGCAAAAACAGATAAGCCATTTCACTGAAATATCTAATTGCAACTTCCTTGATCACGCTTTTCAGTGTCCTATCATAAACAATAATGCTAACAAAAACCATCTTTATTGAATTGATTTAAAATCTTACGTTATTGTTTTTTTAAAAATCGTCTATTTCCTTATAAACTCCACAGTAAAGCTTATCAACTTACCCACTCTTTCATATTGCGGATTTAAGTACTATTACCATAAGGAGATTAAAATTACCATTATGTGTACGGATTAGAACTTTTCTAATATTTTAGTTACTGCCAAAGCCACATTTAAAGTTCATACAAACTGTAGGCGGACTGGCAGTCGTCAAATAGTTGGGTTCCAGTTGCGCATTTGTGCCATCAACTATGCTTCCAACTTTTCTTCTGTTTCGTCTTGGTACTTCTTTCTCAGCTGTATTAAAAATGTAAACAACTTTTGGAAAATGAAAATTATCACAAAAGGTCTATTCCTCGCCAATTTATTCCGGCGTGGACATAACGGTACAAAAGTTGGGGTTCCGGTTTTTTAGCCATACTCTTACACCTGGTTAAAATAAGGTTGACCTGACCGCAATGAACTGTGGGATATAAAGAATTTAGATTAAAAGCAGTTTGCTGAAAAATAGATCCATAAAATAGGCGTAAAATAAACTAATTACCTGACTCGTCTAAATTTTAAACGTTATAACGTAGCAGTCTGATTAACTTAGCTTGGAACTTTGAAGGCCCACAAGGCCTTTCTGTCATGGTATTCACTATTGCACCAGGTCAACCCGTTTTTGAAAAAAGTGTATAATTAATGAAAACAAAGTCGCACAAACGGAACACTAGGAGTTTGTTCGCAAGTAAGCGGATATCAAAATTGGAAATATAAGCAAACCAAAATACGGTGTTTCTTAAATGAACAAGTTTGTTTTAAGTTACACTTAGCTGGAGCTTACGCGGGACTTATACTCTACAACTTGTCGTCTCGATTTCTAACAGTTACCGTGTTCTCTCTATTAAGTCACCCTCTCTAACAAGCCCTCAACCCCTTTAGAGTCAAAAACTTATTAAGCCCCCCTCTCTAATAAGCTTCCCCCCTCCACTAAAAATATAAAATCCCCGGGGGGCTTAATAGAATAAAAGTGTCAAATGATACTTTGCGAGGTGAAGTAAGATTTCGTGTAGTTTTAATGACAAATCAAGCAATTTTCTTGTGCTTTTTATGGTTTTTGTTATTGTTAATGTATAAAGAAAACTATGTTCTTCGCAGTTGGCTCTGTGATAAATGACAATATGCTGTTAAATTTTTTAAGCCCCCCCCCCTCTTTCTTAAGCCCCCCTCTCTAAAGTCTTTATTACTCCCCCCGTCTCTAAAGTGCTTGAAGTAAATAAGCCCCCGGGTATATACGGTAATAAGGTCACAATAAAAACAACATCTACAATCAGAACTCAGTATTTTATGATAAAACTTCGGGTCGATTCGCAACATTTATCGCTGTTCAATAATTTTTGATATCAGTTCAATTTCAGATCGACTTTATACATCAATCGGGTCGATAAATCGTCGCGTGCAATCCCGTTTTATTAAAATATATTGCATCTTGCTACAGGTTCTTAGCAGCAGGCTAACAACGACGTTTTAGCTTCAAAAGCCTTTTAATTACTTTTTCCACTACTATTTTGCAGGACCTGAGCACACCCTGAGCTCAGTGACCCCCAGTTTGTTCCGTTAGATTGCACGAGGGGCTGCTAACCCCTCCCCTCCCCCCTCCCGAGTTCAAACAGAAAATTTCTTATCGAAAACTTGTAAACAGGCAAAACTGCACTCAATGTATTAACATTTACATTAACAATATTCGATAACAACTGGCAATAATCTGACATGTTATGTGAATATTTTAAGAGCAAGCCTATTAAGATAAAGAATACTTATTCTTTTCTGTGTTTTAGATTCTTATTCATGATCACATTCAAAATCTCAGTCCTATTCTGATCTAATTACGCAATTTAATACTTGTGTAACTACATAATCTAATTATATTGGTATTGAACCATATCATATCGTTTCATGTTAGGTTGTGAGGTTATGCTATATTATGTCATGTCATGCCACGCTATTTTGTGTTATGTTGTGTTATGATATGTTAGGTAAGGTTAGGTTAGGTGATCTTATGTTATTTTGGTTATGTTATGTTATGATATGCTGTGTTACGTTATGTTACATTACCTTATGTAATTTTATGTTAAGTACGTTATTTTACAAGATGTTATGTTATCTTAAAATTTCTTGCATTGTATTGTTTTGTATTGTATTGTACTGTATTGTATTGTGTTGTATTGCGTTGTATTATATTGTATTGTATTGACCTTTCTTTATTCTTTTACCTTTTCAGCTTGTGACAGTCGGAGGTACAGCTGCTGTTCCATTAATTTATGGCAGCATCTCTTCCAACTAAACTGCTAAGCCGCGTGTACAGTTTCGTACACTCCTGATCCCAGCAGTGAGCTTCCCGATACCTCTCTTTGATCATTTTTGCCTCCTGATTTCTAGTTGATCTTTCCTTTTCGCCACAAGCTTTGATCTTCTCTGCCCAATCCTTGGGGTTGTGTGATTCAACCACACAGGTACGGCCAAATACAAGTTTTTTCAGAACCATGCCTAGCCCAGACACCCCACTAACGAGCACGGGGACACCAGCTGAAATAGCTTCAAGTCCAATCAATCCAAATGCTTCTGCGCGTGATGGCATGACAACAACGTCTGCTTTGTACATCAGTTCCTTTAATTTGACTCTATCTTTACAAAATTCATGAACAGTCAACTGATTATCTCCAACGTTGGTTTCATCTATGAAGCGTTTTCTGACTTCATCTGCATCTCCTGCGCCAACTGAAAACAACTGGTAGGTTGTGTCAAGCAACGCTACGGCATTTGCTGCAACATCGTACCCTTTCAGATGAAAATCTTCTGAGGATGCACGACCAAATATGTAAACACGAAATGGTGTTCTTTCTTCACTGCTCTGATTTAGGTCTAGGAACTCTTCACTAAGCCCTGGAACAAAACTTAAAACTTCCTTCCCGGCTGCGCTTAGATCTCTTCTGTACTTCTGTTCCAAGTGTGGACCAACCACCTAAACAAGATCGGCCTCTTTGCACAAATCTACTTCATTTTCGTCTTTCTGGTTGTTGTCACTAATGGCACGTGGGTTTTCTTTGTTTTTTCCAATCTCTTCGCAATTCACATGCAAGAAATGAACCCATTTACAATTTGGATGTTGTTTGTGAATAATATATGCAACAGGGCCAAACTGTCTCCCGTGACTGATGACAATGTCAGGATCAGGTAGCTCTTGAGGTAATACACATAGCTTCATCGATGAATTGTGCGTTCCTGGAACAGGCTTAGCTATGATTATGTTTACGCACTTGTGCGCAGCATCTTTCTTGTCGCTCTCACAAGCATCTGAGAGATAGCAATGAACTTTGATATTACGATTTCTGGCCAGGTGGATTGCAAGCAGTCTGTTAAATGTTGAAAGGCCACCCTTTGTGGAACCCCATTCGTCGCACAACAGCATTGCGTTAATCGGTTGGTTGCTGTCAACTATGTCACAATCAGGCGTCACTGGTTTTTTAGTTGTCTGGTTGGTTGTTGCAGGGACGGCATCAGGCGAGAATTGGACGGTAGATCCTGCAAAAAAAGGAAACCACCATCAACACCGAACGCGAATGATCCTGATAACTATCTTTCCTCCACTGTAAACAAGTTCACAAAATAACAACAAACAAAACTTTTAAAAAATATCCTACAATTGATTATCCCTATCAAGACTGGGGTCTCAGAGCTGCCTCATCCCTTCACTTATCAGCCCTAAATCACCTGTTTTGGCGCTACGCCTAAGTTGAAAACAGTATTAATACCAAATTTGGTAAACTTTGCAAAATATTGTAGCAAACCATTTAGTGTATAATTGGATTACATGCGCCATTAGCTTTTTCTGTTGTTACCGTCAGTTGAAACCTAAGTTTCTCATTTTTCATTTGTGCATGCTTAGTGACAGCATTGCAAAAACTATGTTTTCATAAATGATCTAACTGCAGAGATTCATAAACCGACAAGTAGGTCCACTTTTCATCTTTTCCAGAGAAATCGAAGATACTCCATAAATATGGACACATTGCATTTTTTCGTACTTTTCGACACGAAATTGCTTGGAAAAGGACGATTTAACTGTTGGGAGAGAAGCCGGAACATTTTGAAAAACAGCACCCTAAAGCAAGGGGGAAAATCATGCTCGATGAGCTTTGAGCATTTCCGCATCTTAACGGGAATCTTCCAATCACTTCCCCCGCTTTGTGGCTGGAATCCGGTAAAACCCCAAGGTTTTAACACGTAGATTCTACTTTGGAAGCCCCGTGTTATTACCGAGAAAGCCCGGCAGCCGCATGTGCACGGTGAAGCCGGTTAGCCCAGTATTCCTCGGTAAAAACACCGTACTCTTATTACAAGAGCCAGTGCCGGTAAAAACAGACCCCCTAAAAAAGCCAAATGCCCCCCTCCCCCTCCCACCCCTTTTCAGTCACTTACTCTGGGATTTTTTTGTGTTTTCCTTAACTCATTTCCCCCATCACTTTTCTGTTGGCCCGCTCCTTACTTAGGTTATATTACCTGAGATTCAAACCCAGAATTCTTGGTCGGTCACAAAACCTCACCTTTGCACGGACCTGGTAAACTAGAGCACTCAATTGGTGCTGTTTCGTACTGGTCAACCTCAGCAGTCGGGTCACTTCTCAGAGAACTACACTGGTTTTCTGTCAGATAAAGAATATCCTTCAAGTTGCTACTGATCTTTTTCAAAACTTTTCATCAACTGGCTCCTTATTTCAGTCACTCAACCTGGCAGCATAAACAACGGAATGAGCCTATCCTATCCTCCCTTGAGCGGTGTTTTCAGTTTTTTTGTAGGTACATATAACTTCGTTAATTCGCACCCACAAACCTATAAATCAATGGAAAACTTAAGAAATGATCTAGATGATGGCGAAGTTGTAGCGGTAGTGGTAGTGGTAGTATTAGAAGTAGTAGTATTAGTAGTTGCAGTAGTAGTAGTAGTAGTAGCAGTAGTAGTAGTAGTAGTAGTAGTAGTAGTAGTAGTAGCAGTAGTAGTAGTAACAAGCTTTATTGGCATGATGCTAGTTATTACATATTGCCAAAGCATTTTCAATTTACAATAACACATTCTTACAGTAGTAACAGTATAACACTAACTAATCACAATAGTCTCTCTTGGTATTGTGCCAAGTGTTCGTGTTTTGATAAAACACTAACAAAACTTCTATTTTACATAAAAGGTAATTCTTACTAAAAGTAATTAACAATAATTTTAATGTGTTTGCAATTATCTAGTAAGTTGTTATACTTTTAAAAGGTGATTTTGGTATGTCTTAACGTACTAAAAATGTAGGCATTAGACATAAGATTGGTGAATGGTGTCTTTTCGCTTTTCAAAACATTTACTTATATAATTTGCAACAAATAATGTTGCTGTCGTATTTTCGGTAGCAAATATAGTTTTTATGAAATTGTTTTTATCATTTGTATTAAAATGCATGTTATTGTGTGTTTTATCGAAAAAGGTTTTTTTAGCTCTGAGTATGCATTGCAATCATAAATCAGACGTCTTTCATCTTCTACTTATTTTGTGTTGCAAAGCGTGCAAATTCTGTTTACTCTTATAATCTTGAGTTTAGAATATCTTCCTGTTTCAACCATCAAACAATGAATACTCGTTCGAACTTGATGTAATTTCGTTTGATTTTGAAATTATTTAATGAGTCCAGAAATGGTTCTTGTGAAATTTTTGTTTAAATTGTTTAAAAAAGTCAAGCCTTTTTGAGGTTTCAATTTTTGTTTTCCAGAAATCTATGTACTTGGTTTTTATTTTGCATATTATATGTATTTGTAATCGAATGGTGCCGCGTGAAATTATGAAATAATTTCACGCGCGTGTTGTCAAAATTCTGATAATTTCCCGAGCCTTTAGGCGAGGGAAATTCGCTAGAATTTTGACAACACGCAAGTGAAATTATTTCACAATTTCACAAGTTAACATTTGATTACATTTTAATACCATGGCAGACAAATTA
>JAOBRG010350764.1:0-13475 GCA_027574985.1 Umimayanthus nakama | reverse complement strand
CACTAAGTACTTATTAACCGAGAGTGAGGTCTGTACGGGAAATACCAAACTGAGGCCTTGCTGTAACCACTAAGTACCTATTAACCGAGAGCGAGGTCTGTACGGGAAATACCAAACTGAAGACTTGCTGTAACCACTAAGTACTTATTAACCGAGAGTGAGGTCTGTACGGGAAAATATTAAACTGAGGCCTTGCTGTAACCACAAAATACTTATTAACCGAGAGTGAGGTCTGTACGGGAAAATATCAAACTGAGGCCTTGCTGTAACCACTAAGTACTTATTAACCGAGAGTGAGGTCTGTATGGGAAAATATCAAACTGAAGCCTTGCTGTAACCACTAAGTACCTATTAACCGAAAGTGAGGTCTGTATGGGAAATACCAAACTGAGGCCTTGCTGTAACCACTAAGTAATTATTAACCGAGAGTGAGGTCTCTACGGGAAAATATCAAACTGAGGCCTTGCTGTAACCACTAAGTACTTATTAACCGAGAGTGAGGTCTGTACGGGAAATACCAAACTGAGGCCTTGCTGTAACCACTTAGTACTTACTAACCGCAAGTCAGATCTGTACGGGAAATATCAAATGAGGCCTTGATCAAATGAGACCTCGACAAACTTGACCAACACTTTCATGCGTACCGTGTTTTCATCAAACTTCCTCAAGTTAATTTGTCTTTCCTTTGCTCTCTCCAGAATAGCTTCCATGTTCCCTTCTCTTGGCTTCACCTACAGACGTAATGAATGAATGAACTTTAAGGTATCTTTAAAGAAATATTATCACAGCCAGAATCTCACAATTACCACTGGTGGGATGGGTTTCATTCCAGAATGACAGACACACCGACATAGTTCATTCCACGTTTACATAGAATTTCTTATTCTGGAATGAAACTGCAGTAAAAACGGCGGCGGATCGAAAACATAAATCATCTGATCAGACCAACAACTCGAAACGGGGCCGTAACCAGCGTCAGGCAGGGGGGGGGGGCAAATGCCCCCTCTAAATTTTGGACCGAAAGTTATTTTTTTTGTATACTTTGTCTCAAAAGGAGCTAAAAAGCGTCTGTCGCAAACCAACTAAGAACTTTCGTTTCTTGAAAATGCCCCCCCTAAATTTTGTGTCTGGCTACGGCCCTGCCAAGTGCCTACACGTAATTCCACACAAATTACTGGATTGAGCTTGTACTTCCTTTACATAATACTTGTGGAACGTTAGTCCATACTTCATTCCGGAAAAACCGTTTTGATCCGGTGCGACTACACGCATTTTTTAAAATAAGAACAAGTAACTTTCGGCTCAGCCTGGACTGTCCTTAATTTTCTGGCGATTCCAGCCTCAAATTGTTCTTAATTGTTCTTATTTCCAGATACTTCTAAAAAGAGAATTAGTTGTCCGGAACAATAAATGTAAAGTAGCACTAAGAAACATGTGTTTGCTATAGTTTCATCCCGCGAAAAACTTGAATCTGTCAATACAGCGTTCGCGAGCGTGACGAGCACTCTTCCAACGCCCGATGACCATGGCAAGCTAAATTCCGACAAGATTTGTTTTCATGTACATCTCAATCTGTGTACAAGGATTAAATAGATCTAAATTTTTCTGATCAAAATTTCAACCTGGTGATTGTTCTAAGCTTGTTTTTAATTTTTGGGGAAATCTCAGACTGAGTGTTCTTATAGTTTGTTCTTATAAAAAAATGCATGTATGAGGATAATCTTTTTCTGGAATGACTCGTTCCGGAATGAAATTTTAATATGTTACCATGTAAGCGAATGTAGTATGGAACCGAATGAAACTAAACCCGGTATCCTGCAAACACTGCCACTATCTTCTCCTTACAGTATCAATAAAAGGTGTTGACTGTCTGTGAAGTGAAGGGGTTTTCAAAAGGCTCCTTCTAATAAAGTAAGATTAAAAGAAAATTCTCCCAGTTCGTCCACAGGAAAAGTAATGAGATAGATGTTATGACAATTAGTAACACCTTATACAGACGTATCTGCATGAAGCGCAAGTAGTGCCCTCTAATGATGGAACACCATCAATCATGATTTTCAGGAACAACTACGAGAACTGAAAATCTTTCTTTTTAAACAATGATTAGTACAGTACAATTCTCTTTTGAAAACGTTTTTTCCGAACCAACGAAAATGTTGAAAAATGTGTCCATTATCTGTAACAATTATCGTTAAGACATTTCGCCATTCTATTGCAAACTATAATATATAGGATGCAAAATTGATTATCTGTCCCTCTCGATCTTTAGGCTTGTAAGTCTTGTACCCTGTATACTTTTCCTTTGTTGTAAGATATATATATGATATTTACCGGCTTATGGTCGGTCTGTATAGGGAAAAACTGTGACCTCGGCCTGAATATGGTGACCTCGGCCCAGAGGCCTCGGTCAGCATATTCAGACCTCGGTCACAGTTTTTCCCTATACGGACCTCCGAGCCGGTAAATAACATGATGAAAGCAATAAACTATCAGCCACTCGTGGTGTTAAACCATTTCACAAAACGTGTTGTACTTTGCACAAGTACTATATCTAACAATCTATTGATAAATAATAGTCTGCATGACATCTCAAAAAATGAAACTCTAACGATTCACTGGTGAAACAGCTTCATTTATATTATGTACAACGAATGTACAACTAACTTTGAGTGTATCGAAGTATGCCTCATTTTCCAAAAGGTGGCCTTCGTGCTTTAAACCTGCAAGAAAATCACTACAGTTTACAGCACGGTTTATACAACACAGCAATGAAGAATTAAAACGTTATCAGGAGAGTGAACTCTGCACAAAATTTAAATTAAGCTCTAGCTTTACACGTGTACACTAAGTTGGAAAAAAGGAGTTAACACAAGGCTTTATTGTCACAAGAGACAAAGCAGCGTGCAAAAGAAGGATTCTAACTGGGCAACAGATTGCTATTTTGCTTTAGGAAAATTTTAAATATGAAGACTGCTTAACTATTGACCTACAGTCTGAGGTTTTGTGCTTCTTTTTGTCATAGGTCCTTGTTTCGCACCATGCAAAGTGCTAGTTCAAACAAAAACTTTGAGCACAAATTTACAAACTATGCTGCCTTTTTCTATATCTGCATGAAAAACCGGTACAGTTTGTCAAATAATAAAGAGCATATAAGTACAGTAATTTCAATTCAGCAGTTTTAGAAATGGTTTTAAACAATATAGAAACGTTTCTTCATTAGCAAGCATCATTTATCTGAGTTAAGATGTTCGCGGTCGTCCTAAGCAACTTACCTTCAGCTAAAAGTAAGGTTGCATTGTGAACCTTTAGTGCAATGTTCTTCAAACCTTTGGGACCGTGATAAATCGCATACATTGCAGACATGTTCGCTAGAAGAGCCTGGAATGAAATTTAATGAAAATCATTTCTCGACCAACGGAGCTAAATACCTCACGAACAAATTACTTTAACTACGAAAGAATTCAGACGATTAAAGTTAATCAAGTAAAGCGTAACAGGTTTAAAAATGCTACAAAGTTTGCGATCACTTTGACATCGGTGCAACGAACTGTAGAGCTTGTACATGAAATAACGGCGTATCAAGTGTCAAATTTCAAAGTTGGCAGGTGAATAAAATTAAAGTTAAACGGCTGGTAAGACTTGTGAGTTGCGTTTCACTTTTCTTCAAAAACAATAAAATGTCACGCTGTTCTTGAACTCTATTCAGAACCCATGCAGGGCCCGGTTGTTCAAGTCCTTACAAGTGAAAAACCTGTGTAACTCAATAGAACTTACTAAGTGTTAATCAAGGACTAACACTAATCAGGCTTTGAACAACTGGGCACCAAGACTGCCCCATACCTGTGCCGTACAAATGTTGCTAGTCGCTTTGTCTCTTCTGATGTGTTGTTCTCTTGTCTGCAGTGCAAGTCGGTAGGCCGTCTTTCCGCTAGAGTCCCTGAGTTTGGAGATAATGGAAAGACAATAAACTTGGGCCTCCTGAGTATTTTTTCAAATACAAACTTGGGTACATTCAAATAATTAATAAAAATTTAGCATTTGAAAGTGTCTATTTGGTATGCGCCGTTGAAATAAATACTCTTTTTATTATTTTACAAATCAGTCCTATTAATAAATGAGGGATTCTGTTCCGTGAAAGACATGCATCCTTTTTCTGTGTTATAAAAGTATTTTATAATGCTCCAAAGAAGTATTGCTCTTGACAAAAGGCTAATTCTTGACGTGTAAGTCTTCTTCCAAACAGGAGAGCAAGAAACAGAACATTTTTTAAAAAATCTTCCAGAAATATCTGGAGCTCCACTACAACAGTCCAACTTTCTTAACCGGTAATATACATCGTTAGCATCTTCTCTAATAGAAAAATGACAGCTCATTGATCAGCCTAAGAAGGAGAATTAATGGATTCTTTCTAACAAGGGTTTGTCACGTCCTAACAAACTATCTGAGGAGTGGCATCTAGATTCGTTGTAACAAGGTTTGGTACGTCCCAACAAACTATCTGGGGAGTCGCATGGACTGGACTCTTTCTATCACGTCATAATGAACTATTTAAGGAGTGGCATCTGGATTATTTCTAACAAAGGTTTGTCACGCCCAAATAAATTATCGGAGAAATGGCTCCCGCATTTCTTCTAGCAACGGTTTGACACGTCTTAATAAACTATCTGAGGAGTTGCTCCCGGATTACTTCTAGGAACGATTTGACACGTCCTAATAAACTGTCTGAAGAGTGGCTCCCGGATTCCTTCTAACAATGGTTTGACACGTCCTAATAAATTTTCTGAGGAGTTGCTCCCGGATTCCTTCTAGCACCGATCTGACACGTTCTAATAAACTATCTGAGGAGTGGCTACAGGATTCCTTCTAGCAACGATTTGACACGTCCTAATAAACTATCTGAGGAGTGGCTCTTGGATTCCTTCTAACAATGATTTGACACGTCCTAATAAACTATCTAAGGAGTGGCTCTTGGATTCCTTCTAAGAATGATTTGACACGTCCTAATTAATAAACTATCTGAGGAATAGCTCCTGAAACTTCCTTCTAATAAACTATATCAAGGTGTCGCCTGGATGCTTTCTAACAAGAGTTTATCTCGTCCTAACAAACTATTTTAAAAAGGACGACCAGATTCTTTCAAGCCAGGTTTGGTACGTCCTCTGAGGAGTAGCGTAGATCTAGATTGTTTCTCACAAGGGTTTGGTGCGTCCTAAGAAATAAATGAAGAGTGGCACCTGGATTCTTCGGAAGGGTTTGGTACGTCCTCTGAGGAGATGCATCTGAATTAGTTCTAACAAGGGTTTGGTACGTCCCTATAACCTATATATGGAAGCATACATGCCAGTGCATTGATAGAAACAAGGGTTTGGCATGTCCTAACAAACTATCTAAAGAGGAGCACCAGTGGGTTCATCCTGAAAAGGATTTGGCACTTCTAAGCAACAAGCTACTTTCTCAAAAATGCGCAGATGGCGCACATGAC
Source organism: Umimayanthus nakama (assembly GCA_027574985.1). Classification (NCBI taxonomy): domain Eukaryota; kingdom Metazoa; phylum Cnidaria; class Anthozoa; order Zoantharia; family Parazoanthidae; genus Umimayanthus; species Umimayanthus nakama. Next base: position 7,993 of record JAOBRG010350764.1, on the reverse strand, counting down.
AGATTGGCGGAAGAAAGTGAAAAGATCAACAATTACTGTCCAGACGATAAATAATAAGACTTCAAAAGTATCACAGAGTATTGTAAACAGGCATTGTGGTCACCATTAAACCCTTAGATCGCTCCGCACATGGTTAAGGAAGCTTTGCCTATAAATTTAGCATTTTCAAATCCCTTCACCTTTCTTATCCATTCCAAATGCAGTTTTTAAACAAAAGCATCACTCGGTCAATATTATTACCTTGTCACACCAACCATCCTACCAGGGATCATCCTCTTCAGGTTTCCAAGATCACGAGTGGCAAAGAACCCTGCATGAGGTCCTCCATAGCCTGCAGAATTGAACAGTAATAACTACCTCAGATGAGATTGACAGGCACAGCTGTCGACATTGATACAGTCAAGTAGCGCAATTTTGTTTTCAAAAACAGTTGATGTTTAAAAAAATAAAATAAATACTGTTATTTAATGTCGACTGGCAGGGAGCGGTTGCCTGTTCTCCCAAGCTACGGTAGTGGCTCCTGTTTAATTACTCAATGACAGTTAAAATCCTCCTTTAAAATCCCCTTTTGGCAAGAGGCTTTATACCAAAAGGCTATTTACACAGGCATGTCCGGAGGGCAGAGGACTTGAACTCGAGATCTCCAGGTTACGAGTCAATACATTAAACTGTGCAGTGATTTTAGACCAAGTGTCAAGGTTTTTTCGTTGACACTAAACACACCTTTAAAACCCAATAAAGCCACTGGACTAGATAGAATCAGCATACACCTGTTCAAAGACTCTGGGCACAACATCGTGCCTATGTTGACCTCTTTGCTCAATCGATTGCTACAAACAGGTACCTTTCCTTCTATTTGGCAAAATGCAAGGGTCGAACCACTTCATAAGAATGGCAACAAACAAGACCCATTAAGCTATAGGCCAATCTCAATACTGCCTACATGTACGTTGATTAAGATCAATTCTACAGATACCTGATACATATCTATGTACTAACCCAGTGGTACTCCAAATCTCTGACAGCAACCAACAGCCACATCAACTCCGAACTCCCCTGGGGGCCTTATGAGTGTGAGCGCCAGCAGATCAGTAGCGCAAACTGCAAGGGCCTAAAAGCAGAACCAAAAATCAATGTTACAAGGGTTTTGTTGTTGTCAGGTTGTCCTGGATTTGGTCCAGCTGGACTCCATGCCATGAAAGGAGTCATACAAACCCTGGGTACAATACTCCCTAAAACATTGAGATGTTAGGGTGATTGTCTGTCAGACGAATCAGAGAAAAACATAGTTGATTTGCATAGCCCAAGTAAAATAGTCTTTCTAAGCTTGCCAAATAGGAAAAACTACACAACTGAGCAACACTTTAGAGCATTCATGAATTCACAATAAAGAAGCGGGTCAACAAACATGAGAATACTTTGAGAAATATATGCAGTTGCTATGTTGGTGCCCCTTTCAAGGCACTAACATCAGGGTTCATACGTCTACAGAAATTCAAAAATCCAGGGTTTTCCAGGGCCTTTCTTACATTTTTCCCAGGGTTTTTCCAGGGCCATTGAAGCCCGGAACCAACACAACGTTCACAACAATTTGTTTAAAACAACGCTCAAAAGGTAATGTAATCATTGTAAAACAACAATTTGCTCCAAAGTGTACATTATTTCGATACTATACAGTGGTTTCTCACATAAAATGAGGTTTTGAAATGATAAGAAAAACTACAATATCGATTGTTAATTGTACTGAAGTCAACAGAATGCACCTTTTCTTGAATTTATTTTTCCAATAAAATCCTGTGAAGTTTTCCAGGGCTTAAATAAAAAAAATTCCAGGGCTTTTCCAGGGTTTCCAGGGCATTAAAAATTTTCCAGGGTTTTCCAGGATTTCCAGGGCCCGTACGAACCCTGTAACATTGCAGCCAAAAACAAAAAGTCTTCAACTCTCAGAATTATGAGAACAGTCAGAGGTTAAAAAATTCAAGTCTCAAGAATTCTCAACAAAGTGCTTTTTAAACCTATGCTATCTAAAAATACAGTATAACTCAGTGCTTCATATATGTATTTATTAAATACTGAGCACTGGATATTGAAATTCCAGTAATCTAATTGGCTCTCTACTCACAGTATAAATGCTATATACTGTGCACAATATGTCCAAATTTGGAAACGGAAAATTTTATCACGGACAATCTCCCCTTAAAATGGCCGAAAACTCGTTTGGTAGAAAATGGAATTCGACATATTTTTATCCACTGTTTGGTATTTAATAAAACAATTATTCCACTCACGCCCATTGGATTTTTTCTAAAAGCTCATATCCAACGCGTGATAGTGGAAAAATTGTTAAATAGCAGAATTCTGAAACATAATTGTAACAACCAGATATTTGCATTAACAATATTCAGGTTTAAGATTTTTTTGTTATGTCACATGCAAACAAAGAATAACTATGTTATTTGTAGAGGGTGATCTTTCTTTTAAAAGCTGAAGTTAGAAGAGAGCTTGTCTCTAAAACCCAGTATTATAAGCACTGGGTGCGATTCCTAGGCAGGGTGTACATCCATGGGGTTACTTAACATGCATTTCTTCAAATTGTCTGAAGATCATTCCACACAACCAATCAAGCAATAAACTAATACTTTAACAGCTCCAATACACACAAACCCTGGTGACTTTCAGCACCAACCAATTCTAGCACTTGCCTTTGCATCATGTGCTCTCTCGACTAAATCTGAGAAGTCTTTGAGGGATCCATTTGTATCTGGGTATTGGAACAGCACCCCACTGACGTCTTCTTGTGAGAAGTCAAACGAATCTTTGTCCCCAAGAATGATGTCCAAGCCACCAGGTGGGCCGATTGTGCTGAGAAAAAAAATTGGTCAATCATCTAATTCTAAATACCATTGCTCTTGAAAGCTACAGTTCTCTGGAAGCATTTTCAAGCCATTTCAATGTTAAAAACTAAAACCGGTCAAAATGGCTTGAAATCGCTACCAGAGATCCAGAAGAACAACAATGACAAATGAGGCAAGTATAGTTAAATTTATTTTAATATTCACCAAAATAATGTCAAAGTTGATTTCAGCCCATACATTTGCTTATAAGATATTTCACTCAATTCCCACAGTACCACATGTACAGGAAGCCAATAAAACACACACAGAGTATGGGTTTTCTTGTTTGAGGGTCGCATGGTGCGCAGAGTGCTCTGAGCAGTTGCTTTTTATGCATCATTGGGACCAGTCCCCCAACCACCTGCTTGTGGTACGTGTGAGCATTGGATATATTTCATTGATCAGCAACATATTTTGGACAGGGCCTGCAAGAAGGGAGAGCCCCTACTTTTTTGAAAATTGGAGAAAAAGTGTTTTCAGCCTCCCCCCCCCCAGGCTTTAAAATAGCTTGCAGTCCCTTGGCGTTGGATCAGTTTTAAAGATGTATAGGCAGAAATCATGCTTAGTTTTTGTAATGAAATGAGATTTGGAGTGTACTACTACATGTATTAAGCAGTTGCTTTTTTGGACAAGGCGTGTACTACTACATAGAGTAGTACTTGTAACAGGTGTCGATTTATTTTTGGAGTGTTTATTTATTTCTGGAGTCCGCTTAGCACGCGGATACGCTCGAAGAGCACCCAGTTGACACCTGTTTTGTGTATTATTGGTAGTAGTGATAGTGAATGAAGGCTGAGTTTTCAAGTCAGTAGACCCTTATCTCCATGCTTTCTTATCAAACACTTAATAAATGTCTCTTGGTGTACATCCTCAGTTAATTTTTCAAGCTTTGGTAAATTACTTTAATAAAATTTGCTATTTTAAAATGTAAACTAACATATTTCAGTTTGTGTTTTTAGTTGCTTTTTTAAAAGGCCACATTTCGTTTGGAGCTGTGCTCTGCTGTTTAAATCGTACCATATCATATGATTAAAGCAATAAATCAAGAAATTAATCAAACATACCTTGCTCTTGTTTGTACAACAGCAATAGTCTGTGGATGGCAGTTGTGGTCTACAAAAAATTTGGGTTTCTTGTTGTACCTGCAAATTTGTGTTAAACACAATAATTACAAATAATTTATTTGCAACAGCTATTTTTTATTATTAATTAATAAAATATTTACCCTTGGCTTGGGTGTTCTAAGCAAACTGTGGCCTGGTATTATTAAATAATAAAAACATAACCTAAAATCAGTTCATAATGCTTGACTGATATACAGTACCTACAAGACCTGTGCAACCTTCTAAGTGCCCTAAAACCCTACATTACCCCCCCCTTTCACTCAGTGACAGGTACAATATAAAATAATAAGCCCCTCTAGGTATCTGCTCAAAAAAAATTAGCCCCCCTTCCCCAAAAAAAGACCTGGAGATAAAGAACTTGGTAAAGGGTACTTAGAATGGAGCTACTCAAAGTATCGCCTTAAAACCTACCTTCAATCAGATATTGTTCAGATACTGTACAAGTAACTCTACAGCATGCACCTCTAAAACAAGAGATCCTACATTGAGTCCCTATACACTACAGTTTATTTTGCGCCTTGTGGTCCTTTGCATTCAAAAGACTTCAATATGGTCTATTTACCTGTAACAAAGAGCCATAGCCTCTGCCGCAGCTGTTGATTCATCCAGCAGTGATGAGTTAGCAATATCCAGTCCCGTAAGATCGCACACCATAGTTTGAAAATTTAATAATGACTCCAGCCGGCCTTGTGAGATTTCTGGTTGATATGGTGTGTACTGTGTTATCCTGAAAAACAGCGTTACCATGGTCTTACAAAACTTTCATGATTACAAAATAGTGGAATAGCACCATGAATAGATATTAACTACAGACAGGATGTGGAGTGGAGGACACACCAAGTATATACGGTAACTATTGAACACATGAAATGAAATATACCGACTACTGGGCAGACATTTAGAAAAAGTTCTAACTTAGATGATGAGGTGATTACTGTAATTGTTTTAGTATAATTGCACTGGTGATTATTTGAGAAAATAAAACAAAAAGAGAAAACTTTTAAAAAATATTTTATTTTTCATCTAAAAATACACGCGCCTAAAACATGCTTTGCATGCCAGCAGTGAGTATAGCAAGAGAGAACGAAACTCTCGACCAATCAGCATGCGCCATTTTCGATAACCACCAGTGCAATTTTACTAATAGCAGATAAAGAACTGTTTGTTAAAACATCCGCAAGGAACTATACATCACTCAAATGTCAGCAAATTCAACAACATCCTTACCATCCAGGATTTTCCAGAATGTTCCTAAGAATTGTTGTTGGCACGATGCAGTTATGGTAACCCATTCCAATGTAGGACCGCCACACCTGATTCTCCTTGGCAATTAGCCTCAGTCTTGCAAGAAGCTCTGTTTCAGCTGTGTTATTTAGTTAATATTAGAAAAAAATGTTTTATATCAGATTAAACATTTAAATTGGTCAGAATCACATGTAAATACCTTTCTATGTGAAATCATTGGCCACAAATCAAATATTACACAATTCTAAGGCTTAAGTAATTTTGGGGGAACCAGAGTATATTAAAACAGGGCTGGCAGGTTGTTCAAAGTCTTACAATAAAAATACTGATCCTGGACTAACTCTTAATAAAATCTAAAGGGTTAACCAAAGATTAGCACTAACTGGACTTTGAACAACTGGGTGCAGATGATCAACTCAACCAACCACAAATGTCATCTTTATTCCCAAAACAACCACCAGTACAATACTGTGTTTAATTGATTTAAGATGTTCACTTCAGTCAGAAAAGTCTCATAAATCATTTCTCAAATTTACATATTAGCCCCAAAGGTTACAGCAAATATTGAGAATTGTTTTCTAATTGTGGGAAGTTTGAATGAATTATTGAAATTAAAAAATCATATGCTTGAAAAACAATTTAACTTATTAAATCTTAAATTATAATTTTTTAAAAAAAAAATTCACTTTTAAACTCTAAAATTAAAACAGGTCTTTCTAAAATATTGACCAGTAAAAAACTGTAGGTGGATGAGTTTTATCAATTAACACCTTTTTGTTTTGTTTTTTGAAAAATTCTAAAAGTAGTTGCATACATTAACTCATTTTTGAACATACATTTACAGTGTCCATTATACCGAATACATGCATTTGTTGTCATATAAAATTATGTCACCTTCATTCATCAAGCAAAGAATGCGTTATGCAATATAAAGTCAACATAACTTCATTCGATAGTAACACAACTTTTACCTACAGCACGTGCATCTAATCTTAAAACTACTCACATGACTATGTCTACGGTACAAAAAAGCTCAAAAACACCATAGTTATGACTGTTTTTGAGCTGCTACCACCCGCAATTCGATCTCGAATTAAAATTAAATTAGCGTGTGTTTTCATTTTTGCAAACAATAGATCCGATTACGCTTCGTCCACAGTCTATAAATTGTAAAACACTGAGTGTTTCAGTCTATAAAAATAAGGTTGAAGTATAAATTAATAAACATAAATATATTCATACTCACTCAGCGCTTTGGATATGTTCATTTCTCCACGAAATCTAATCGATGAAGGAACAGTGTTATCAATGAGCTCATCGATGTTCTGCAAGTGCAAGAAGAGGTGATGAAACCCATATCACTCCACCGTTTTGATTTCAAAATATCATCGCCGAGAGCGCATCTGTAGTTAACGCAAATTTTTTTTCCTCGTGACATAGAAAGCCATATCAACACACAAAATCACTACTAGTGATTAAGTAGAGACCTATTATGCTCTCTGAGTTTAATGAAAATGCGAAGTTCACTTGAAGTTGCACAACTCGATCTCATGGTACTGAAAATCGTGTGCAAGCATCAACATTTTCAAGAAAATAGCAATGCCCTCACCTCCAAACCAAGCGTTCGCAACATTTCTTTTTGCTCTGGCGGCTCTGGTCCAATATGTCGATGTGGAAACTTATCTGATGGCGGTAAATTGTGCTCCAATGTGAATCTACCGGCCGAACAGCACCTCGCAAGTGCTGTAGGGCTGCTCACCTCTCGAACAATCCTTGTAGCTCGCCATTTTATAACGTTCAAGGCCGAGCGAGCGTTTGCTATTCTTCCATACATGCTCTAACAGTCAATTAAGATAAATACTATTTAAAGAGGTCGATCGAGATCTGTTGAAATGCTTCGCTGCCGAGTGCTTCGTTGTCGTTTTGGCTTGAAGTCAACGTAGGTTCCTGATTAGCAATTCAGGCACGGTTACGTACCGTGCCAAAGTTTACAAATATGGAAGTTGATTGAGAACGAGTTAAACCAGAAACAAACTTAAACTGCAGTTGAGGTTACGAAACAAGCAAAGCAACAACAGTTAACACTGTAAAAACAATCGCATCCCATCTGTCTGGTTTATGGAGGACAATTATCAACAGTGAAACTGATCGATCGGGAGAAAAACAACCGTACGTGTCAAAAACAACACAGATCGCCAAATGTTTTGAAATTCCTCCGTTCTGGGAAAACAACTGGAGCCCAGTCTCTCAGTTAAAACAGCGCGACTTTTCGCGGCACTTTTAAAAAAAGTTTGCGTTTACTTGGCCCAGAGGGCTAGGGAGGGAGGGGGGTTGAGGGCTGATGCGCATGGGTTATGGTGTACCAGAAATAGACATGAACGATGGACGCTTGTTGCGAATCTCGACCGGTAACACAGCAGGATACAGATTGACCTCGTTCGAATGTCGGTCAGTTTGCAGCGCACAATACTATTATTAAATATCAAGCACTGGATATTGAAATTCTGGTAATCTGATTGGCTCTCTCTTTTTGGATATATACTGCAATTTGTCCAAATATGGAAAAGGAAAATTTTATCACGGAAAAATTTTCCCTTTAAATGGCCGAAAACTCGACTCGGCAAAAAAATAGAATTCGAGATATTTTTATCCAAATTTATTCCACTCACGCTTGTTGGATATGAGCTTATGATAGCCGACTCGGTGCTTCGCACCTCGTCCGCTATCTAA
>JAOBRG010350742.1:0-13478 GCA_027574985.1 Umimayanthus nakama | reverse complement strand
GCGTTATCACTCATTATGATCATACCCATAGTTCCTTTCGGTCCCAGTATCGACTATTGACTATGACAACCTTTTTTTTGAAATAGCTGTATACAGACAGATACCTTGCATATGTTTTACACGCACAACTCGCTGTATCAATGTTTAATTCAGGTTTTAATTGTCTTTTCTTTTGCTGACTCACTGTAAAGAAAGGTCTTCCTTACCAGCAAAAGTTACCGCGAAATCATCAGGATTGTGAAAACTAAGTTTGACGCTGCCATATCTTTCGTTCGCAAATATTAGCGATAATTTTTCGTTTTTTTAAAAAAAAAAAACATGTTAACATATTTGTTGAATCATTTGCTCAAGAGTAGGCCAATGAGAAAAGTCCAAAACAAAACTCAGATTATCAACAGAAAGAACTGAAGTTTAATATGGCTGACTAGAATGCCCAAAATTATTTTTATTAAAAAAAATTACAAAACGCTGGTGTGACAAAATAAGAAAAATGAGAAAAGAGAAGGCTTTGTTTTAAGATAAGCAATTTTATTGATCCAAAATTACTAAACAGACCAATCAAGCACAATAAAGCTTGAACTTGGACCAATTTGATTAGAAGTTTAGACAACTTCTGCACACCACAAAATTTTAATGGTTTTATAACACCTGAAACTGCAGGTCTTGAGACAACTTAAACCACAAGTTTTTGAGGGTTTGGTATGATAATGATTAACAGGTACAAAGTCCTAGCCAGGTAAAGTTTTCGTAAATGAAGAAAATTACCTAAATTTTTCGAACAAATCTCGTTCTTTCACTCCTGTATTTAGGACCGCAGAAAACAAAGTTCAGTATTTAAGGAATTATCAATTAGTCTTGTCGAGATTCACCCATTATGCACTGAATTCCCAAAGCTTCTTCGCAACGCCATCATCCTTAGCTTGGTTCGCCGGTTCCTTTTGTGCACAGTCACTAAAATACAGACCCGACACCCCTTGCAGCTCCTCTGACACTGCACAATAAATGCTGGTCTGGGCACCCTATCGAGCACACTTCAGAATAAGCCCAGCTATTGGTTTTAGCATCCAGTTGATTATGGCAAGGCCTAGGTGACGCCCAAGCTCTGTCTGCACAGCGCCTAGGTGCAGGCTGTTTGCTGTGACACCAGTCCCCTCTAGACGCCTGAAGAGCTCACTTGTAAACAAGATATTCGCCAGCTTACTGTTAGAATATGCTCCAACTCGAGAATAACACTTCTCCGAGTTCAAGTCATCGAAGTTAATTTCCCTCATTTTGTGACCGATTGAACTTACGTTCACGACACGACTGGGGGCAGATCTCTTCAAAAGGTCGATCAGGAGATTGGTGAGCATAAAATGTCCCAAGTGGTTCACTCCGAACTGCATCTCGAAGCCATCTTCAGTCTTCCAATATGGACACCACATAATGCCAGCGTTAAATAATTGTTTATAAGGATATCCAGCTTCGGTTCGCTCTTAATAATGCCTTCCGCAAACTCGCGAATGGAGTTCTTGGATGCCAAGCCCAGTATTTTCACCAAAATATTCCGCTATTACCACTCGCTCCCGCATCTCATTCGCAGCAGTGTTGGCCTTAGCAAGATCACGACAAGCTACACAGGTAAAAGTGGCATATAATCAGCCTTGAAATTTTCCGGCCAATTCCACATCGGTCAATTAGCCGACTGATCATGCAGCAAATATTAAATCAGACGGCTAATTCCTCCGGCCAATTCCACATCGGTCAATTAGCCGACTGATCATGCAGCAAATATTGAATCAGACAGCTAATTCCTCCGGTTAATTCTACTTGAATAAGTTGGCCGGACAATTGCACATTAAAGGCACAGTGTCAAGGCTACTTCACATGATCAGGAGTCGCCTGTCGTGCTTGGCCGTGTTCCGGAAATCGGTTTGATGACAATGCTTGTCGATCAAAAATATGTGCCAAAACAAACAGTACCTTTGCCGGTAATTTCCCGCGAAGACAATTGTTTCGTCAAATCAATGGAGGCAGTGGTCGTGCCGCCAGATCAACCCGACCAAACCCAGCCTGAGGTTTGCATTTGTAAAAGTTGATGCAAAATGTTTGGATCCTTTTACACTCGGTAATTTTTCGCTCGCAGACTAAGTGTAGTGGCGGGACAATTGGTTTGGTTCGCCTTTCGTTCGCTTGCCGTTTCAATTCATAATATTCATTCTATCACCTACCTCCAAAACTGTTGAAAATACCTTGTAAATGCAAAAGTGCATGTACGCAGAAAAAGACGAACAAACGAAAAGGCGGTCCATGCAAAACAAGCGGTGCTTTGTGCACAAGGGACTGCAAATGCGGAACAAACAGAATTGTGTGCAAGAACATCGAGGTAAGGTCAAGTTTCGAATTATATCATAAGTCTTCATTTTCTCTCAAGACTTTTTGTTTATTTGTGTAATTATCTGCACTGAACTTTTTGGTTTGTCGAGTCATGGTGTCGTTTGAACATAACACAGTTAGAACTTGTGCAAGTTGTCTGGAAATATCTAGACTGCGAGTAGTCTTCGATCGGCCTTTTTCTTGAGTTTTGAAGTTTTGCGAACGACAACGTGATGCAGATGACTATAAATATGGAACAAAATGATGCAATCTGTAACAGTTTTTAATCTTCTGAAAAGAAAACCAAAGGAGCTCAAGATATTTCTCACCTTTTTTGTCTTTTCATAACCAAAGACAACAAGAAGGACGCGAACGCCGAATCACTTGCAAATGAACCCGCAGTCTTCATTGATCTCTACTTGGCATGGACAGAGCTTTTCAAATAAATGATTTTATGCTCTTTTCTCCAAAAGAAGTTTCTCGTCTTTTTGTTTTGTTGAGATCCTGACTCCATTGGCCTGCCGCTTCATCTCCGCAATCCGCGCGCCACGCTGAAATGGCCGCCAGACAAGTTGCCCTGGAGTTTGGCTCATTTCAAGCCGTTTCCGATCACATCGGCAATCTCACTTCACAAAATAAAACTACATTCTGGTTTTTAAAACCAAAAACTAAAAGAAATCGAAATGAAAAACCTATTTGTTGCCAATATCGATGCTTCAAAGCTAAATTCTCTCCAACTGCTTGTTCTTGCTCGGCGACTTGAGTTTGATTTCTGACCACAGTGGTCAAAAATCAAAATTTTCTCTTACCCGATGACTCGGACCCAGTCTTCCAGAATCGTGATACTCTGCCTTTAAATTTCCATTCCTCGGAATAAATTCGCCGGGCTTATTTTACAGCGAATAACACTAAACGAATTAACCGGCCAATTTCGCAGTGGATTTCGAGCAACGGTTGAATCAGATGGCTAGTTTGTACGGCCAATTCTACTCGAATGATTTGGTCGGAGAGTTGTACAGCATATTTGGTTCATACCTCTGGATAAATTCGCTGGCTTATTTCTCAGCGAATAATACTGAACGAATTAGCCAGCCAATTTCGCAGTGGATTTCGAGCAACGATTGAATCAGACGGTTAGTTTGTACGGCCAATTCCACTCGAATAATTTGGTCGGAGAATTGTACAGCATATTCGGTTCATACCTCTGGATGAATTCGCGGCTTATTTCTCAGCGAATAATACTGAACAAACTAGCCGGCCAATTTCGCAGTGGATTTCGAGCAAGAGTTGAATCAGACGACCACTTCCAATGTTTTAGCCGGAGAATCTTACAACATTGTAAAATTCCAGTTTATAAAATGTCTAATGTTACAGTCATATATTTGATGACACAGCTTTCTATTTCTTGAAACATACGTACCGTTTCTCTGAAAACTACAAATTTAAGTCACTTACAGGCTTTTTTATATAAAAACCAGTACATTTTGGTCAAGGCTACTTGTTCTTAAAATTATGCACAAGTTTCAAGAATCTCAGTTGTTCTTAAAATGTGCTTTAAATTGTTCCTGTTTCTGTCATGTCAATTAAACACTTCAGCACTGTCACAAAATACGGCACAGATTTGGTTTCTTCCCAACTTACTCAGTTTGTCTATTTGCAGAAAGACCTGCAATGGAACACCACATGTAATGAAGTAATGCGTTGTGTTCTTCAACAACTTTCGGTTATATTTGCATCTGTAGCCTCGTTGTTCTTATAAAATTGTTCTTATCAAAAACAAAGCGTGTATCGCGCGCTGAAGTCACGGAAAGAACAATATGGCATGGTAAATTTGGATGCAGAAACGTGGTATTAAAGAATGAAAGTACCTTAATCTGGAACTGACAAATCACCGATGTACACAGTTCTTTATTATTATTAAAATGATAATAAGGCCCGGGTCAAATCAACGAAAAATTTAAACGGGCTCATGCAAACGGACGCAACATTGTTGGCCAACAACACGCAACACAGTAGGGCCCAACAAGCAACATGTTGCGTCCGTTTTTAGTGAACCACAACAATGTTGGCACTTGTTGGGTATAGTTTCAAAACGGTCAAACCTTAAAGCCCATGCGAACGGACGCAACACCTCACAACCCTTTTGCGTGTTGCAGGGGTTCTTTGGATAGCAATGTTGCGTCCATTTGCATGGTTTCAAACTAAACACAACAAGTGTCATCATTGTTGTGGTTCCATGTTAACGGTGCAACATGTTGGTCCATTAATAATCCGTGTGTTTGCATGGTCCTACCTAGTGCTACTGAGTAATATATATTGTTCTACCTCGTTTGCATTAGAGTCGGCACGTTGAACCCGGGCCTATATTTTATAACAAGTTAATCTGAACCAGTTGGAGAACTAACGATAACAGTCTTTGTAGAACTAACACTTCAAATCAACGTACGTACCTTAATACAATCAAGGCAATCATCAATTTCAAAAGTGCTAGAAAAACTTTTTGATAGTTTGTTATCAACATAAGATTTGTGAACTCAGGTCCGTAAAAAAAGTGTAAAATAGCCTTATGGAAATCGTCACAAGATTTCATCCTGTTGATGGTTTGCTTGTTCCCTCCGGGGGGAGTACTCCCATACATTGGATATACCTGTAGGTGCCAGGGAAAGGGCATTGTTTTCAAGCCATTTGCTCTAGGATAGGATACATTAATTATAGAAAATTGGTCTTGTAAAGGATCCCGTTAAATGGGATCGCTAAGCGGACAAAGGTTGTAGTAACAAAAGATTGTAAGGGTACTCTGGTATAGGGTCACAAACTTGGCAAAATTTACTGTAGTAAAGGGTAGGACTTTTGTGAACCCAGCGACACACCCCCACTCTAACTATATGACCGGGAATACCCCCCTCCGGGGCTTGGTCCATACGGCAAGTTCTTTTTCTTAGCTCTCAACATGCTCCACACCAATTTAAACACATGTTTGCTTTCACTCACATATTTGCTTTCATTTTTCTAAGCTGAACACATATTCAAAACTTCAACTGAAATATAAACTCGTACTGCACGTAGCTCACATTTTGAGCACAGACAGGGTCACCAGCGTAGTTAGTTTTTTCACCTTGTAAGCAATAATGAACTAATCTCGAGCCAGGAAAAATTTAATCCCGTTAGTGTGGAAAAGAATCGTGTAGACACAAACTTGGTTCAAAACCGGGTTGCTTTTGATCTTTTTCGCTGGTGTGAAGTGTTTGAATTAAGTAAGTCGGTGTTACTTGAAACCCGTTACTGATCACTTTCTTCTGTGCTAAAATCATCTATAGCATCCTCTCTTTTTGAGATGGTCTCTGTTGACACACCAAAGCCCTGAAATCTGGCCTTATAGGGCGGTATCGACAGGCTATTAACTCAGAATAGGTCAGTAATTTTGTTGTCATGATCCTCCAACTTGAATTTGTGTTGTGGAGCACTTGCACTTGCCCCTCTAATTCCTCAGTTTGCCCCTGTCGAAACACATCTTCTTCCAGCCCTGGCCCAAACTTCATAACTGCTCCTCACACCAGCCGCAACACTGCTCCCACCATGTCCGGTCCCAATCTTAACACTACCTCCAACTTCTTTTTCCTCTGTCGAAATCCTTCTTCTCCCAGCCTGGCCCAAACTTCATAACTGCTCCTCACACCAGCCGCAACACTGCTTCCACTATCACCGGTCCAAATCTTAACACTATCTCTTACTCCTTTTGCCCCTGTCGAAACACATCTTCTTCCAGCCCTGACACAAACTTCATAACTGCTTCTCACACCAGCCGCAACACTGCTTCCACTATCGCCGGTCCCAATCTTAACACTACCTCTTAGTCCTTTTGCCCCTGTCGAAACGGTTGGTCTCCCAGCCCTGGCCCCAACTTCATAACTGCTCCTCACACCAGCCGCAACACTGTTTTCATCATCTCCAGTCTCAATCTTTGCATTACCTCCTACTCCTTTTGCCCCTGTCGAAACACTTCTTTTCCCAGCCCTGGCCCAAACTTCATAACTGCTAGTCACACCAGCCGCAACATTACTTCCACTTACTCTGGTCCCAATCTTAACACTACCTCTTACACTTTTTGCCCCTGTCGAAACGGTTGGTCTCCCAGCCCTGGCCCCAACTTCATAACTGCTCCTCACACCAGCCGCAACACTGCTTCCACCATCTCCGGTCCCAACCTTAACATAACCACCTATTCCTTTTGCCCCTGCACTTCCAACACCTACATCCAGAAGATTGAATCGTTCTGTTACCAGACTTTCTTTCTTTCTAAGTAGTGACAGCTAACGTGCTTTTCTGATGTCTTCCTCCCTCCTCCGTTTGGTGAGTGCTTGTCCCAATTCGTCATCGCTGTGAGAGGGGCTTTGTACTAGGTGTCCCTTCACAGTGCTTACCGCCATTCGAAAAGCCTTCACTGCCTCGGCATCAGTGGCATCCAAGTGTCTCGTTATGACAGCATCCCTAACTGCAGTATCTCTTTTTTCTATCAATTTCAACATAAAAGAATTATATTTTAATATTAATTGGCGTTCATACACAAACACAGAATTTTTAAAGTTAGCAAATCCTTTTTTCTAGTTCTTTTAAACATGATTTCTAATAGTTGATGTTATCAACTAATTAACATGTTACAACTGCTACATTAAAATAATGCAGAAGCTTGAGGCTTAAGTTTTTGAGCTCTATTATTTGTTGACCATACAAAAGAAAAAAAGATGTGAGATCTTTTTTAGCTTTAACTCACTTACGCTTTTAAACATGTCAATGTGAGATGTTCTCCTTTTTTCCCTTCTTTTTGTAGGCGTGCCCCTCTTTAATGATTTTATCCCCCGTCTTTGATTATAGAATTTGAGGAGTTGCTGGCAAATGGTGCGCTCTGCCACTTTGACAATTTCAATGGCAAAATCTTCAGCAAGCTCCTCTTCTATCAGTGCTTTTGTGGCTGCAACTAGTCGGTCCACCACTGCCCAATTCTTGCCACTCTCTCTCGAAACTTCCCTCGTACTGACTATCGAATACTTCCTTCATGATATGCTGTAAAACAGTTGTTTAAGTTGAACTTGTGTTTTTTTCTGTTTTCCTGGCAGTCCTTATACTATAACTATTAATTTGACCAGCTGGAGTAAAGTTTGTTTTCATCTCATAATGACATAGCGAGTCAATAATATATTATATTCCATTTCATCAAAAAGGAAGTATATACACCTTTTTGTGTGTGGATTTTTTTTATTAGTGTCACAGACCTGGGATTTTTTGTGAGGATATACAAAAATATCATGCAAACCATGGTTACCCTTGATATTGGGTTATTCCTCAAGGCACGAGGACACAAAACAGCTACAATTTAGAAATGTAAGATAAGCTTTCAATAGTTCATTTACGTAAATTTTCAAAGTGGTTGCCTACCAAACGATCATGAGGAAAGAAGTTTTGACTAGTGCGTAATATTGGACACAAATAAACTACATGTCAGGTGCCTAAACTTTTAAGCAGTTTTAAAGCAACATTTTTCGGATTTACATTGAGATAAATCACCCACATTTTGGTTGTCCCATAAATGAAAGATATGCTATTTCCTGATGATTAGTTGCTAGGCAACCATATTGCCAAAATCTACTCGTGATTTATATATTTGCGTATCCACCTTGTTGGGGCCAACTTTTTCTATGTTGGGTGTTAAAAAAAATGCCATTAGTCCATACTTGCAAACTGTCCTGATTTTATCAGGACAGTCCTGAATTTCAGCCACTGCTTGATTTTGGTAAAAAATTGCAGTGCTGCATGTTCCACACTCAAATCTGAGTTGAACAGCTGGAATCTATGTGCTGGTTTTATCAATCTTAATAAATATTGGGTATTTTCAGCAATTCTAAAATTCAAAAATTTTCCGGGGACCAGTAAGCTCGCTCAGCCAGAATGGTGAAAATGTCCTGATTTCTGATTTCCAATTGTTGGCAAGTATGCATTACTGAAAAACCAATTGACTAAATAGGTCCAAATCAAAATTGATAGTTCGCATGAATGTCGCATATTTTATGACAAAATGAAGCAAATCCAAGACCAAAGGGTGTGGAGCACTAAATGATTTGAAGTTAAATGACCCAAATGTGTGACCTCAACTGTCTGGTCCCTACCACTGGAATATTGTGGTTGGTGGGCCAAACCTCTTCAAATTATCTTTTCTGATAGTGATGTATTTGATAACTTTAGCAAGTTTATAGTGGAAATTTAGAAGACCATTGTTGATGAACAAATTTGATTTATAAAGTACATGGATGATAAAATGTATCTTTTTCATTTGTTCCTTAAAGGGGTACTCCAGTGGCCAAAGTCACTTTTCGGAAATTAACGTAAAATTGGCTGGGAAAAACGAATATGCCACTCATTTTGTTCAAAGAAGTTTACAAATGTGCAAAAATAAGCAAAAACCGAGCGTTTCCGAAGATTTCCGACAAAAAAGTTCTAGCAATGACGTAGAAAAGTTCCACCATTGACGTTATCTTCGGAAAAAGTTTTGCTTCCGGTTTGAGCTTCTGAGCGGCTATGAGCGGCGGGAAAACTTGGAAGAACTTTTCTGTTGAAGTAAACTTCACTACGCCGACAACCTATTTAGATATATCTATTCATTCAACGATTAATAAGTTGAAGTCAAACCATAAAATAAGTTCTAACCAGCTCCTAGTCCAGTCA
This sequence comes from Umimayanthus nakama, assembly GCA_027574985.1. Taxonomy (NCBI): domain Eukaryota; kingdom Metazoa; phylum Cnidaria; class Anthozoa; order Zoantharia; family Parazoanthidae; genus Umimayanthus; species Umimayanthus nakama. The sequence continues at coordinate 4,406 of JAOBRG010350742.1, read as the reverse complement.
AGTTAGCTAGTTAGTACCAGCTGTGGTCAGTTTTGTCCCTGCGAGGACAAGTGAATCGGCTATGGAGTTCCTTCGAGCTGGTAGGCAACAGACGCTTGTTTACTTGTTCTGAACCAATATGTCAATGTGAAATGCAATCAGTTAATTCTTATGGTTAAAACTGGAAATAACACATTTTATCTTGACTTAGATGCCGCTTTAAAAAACGTAAAGATTGGTACGTTAAAACAAACTCCACAGTCTACAGGCCGGTTCAAAATGGCCTTACTGAAGAAGAGTGAAGTGACTAATACATAAAGAAGATAAAACAATTCAAGGAAAGAACTCTTAAAACTGAATTACAGGTCTTTGAGTCAGTATGTCTCATTATCTGAATTCTTCAACTGATTAATTTACTATAAACTCTGATGGTAACTGCAAACTGTAACTCTATTTATAGAAAGTAAGAATAAACACGTCCTTGTTTCAACATTTTATTGCGGAGGTGTATTGAAAGTTAGAAACATGCAACTATCGCCTTTTTATATTTATAATATGATGCACGAGGAGATTTTTTTCTGATAAAACTAACATAATCCTTTAGACAGTATTGTTTTAATTGTGTTGGTTTGGCAGACTTCTAAAACATTCACCGACTCGGGTTTTGTTTTAAGAGTATCTCAATGTTCACAAAATCGTCAAATATCAAATCGACAAATGTAAAGTCTAGAGAATAAATGATTTGAAATGGGGTTAAGATGTTCGGCAAAGCTGGTTGTAGTCCTTCTGGATGTTTAAAGGTTAATAGTTAAATTAAGAACTGTTAAAAAGACAAAGTCCTACAATTTTCAACTAGTGTTCTTGCCAATACATTGAACAAACTTTACTTAGTGATGTTTGCGTGAAGCGATTTCTGAGTTAAACCGAGTGCCTGCACTGATGCTCCAAAGACGAATTGAACTTACTTGAACTGTATTGTTTTCTGTCCTTCAAGCCTCTGGAATTTACATATGGATCTGTCAAAATAAACTCTGAAACTAAAATTTAAAAATAATTTGCTTTTAGCAAACCAAATAGCACCATTTTGTTTGTAGAACAACGAAAAACGAACAACAACTTCTCAGACAGAATTACTTCCGCTCGCGCCATCTTTAGCTGTTGTCATGGCAAGTACCAAAATCCGAACGATTTCCGAGCGCTTCCGAAGACACGTTTAAAACCAAATTTTGCTCTTTTTCGCGCGTTTCTAAACATTTTTGAACAAAACGAGTGAGAAATTCGTTTTTCTCAGCCATCTTTACGTTAATTTCCGAAAAGTCGTTTTGGCCACTGGAGTACCCCTTTGGTTGTTGGCTCGGTACCGTTGGCTCGGTACAGTTTTCACTCTCCGCGCGCACTCTGCCACTCAACCTCCGGGGCACTGTAATGCCCATAGAGCATTTTTCCTGCCATAAAATAAATCAAATGATGACTGATGGGTACGTACTAAACTATATCCATTGGACTAATTTGTTAAACGTTTTTGTCTCACGTTCAGAAATAGTGGAGAGCTCAAACAAAATCCCTTTCTTTAGCGGTTTATTTTATCATTATTAACATTTTTTTCAATTTTTTCGATGACTTCAAATAAGAAAATAGATAAATAAGTAAATAAGTAAAGATTAAGAACTGCGCGCGCAAAGACAACATATGTTTTACAGGCATCACGCCCCAGAAATTGAGCAACAGCGCTCGCGCACAAAGAATAGAAACTATATTGAGCAACTTCAAATGATTAAAATGGTGCAAATATTAATTGCAATAAAATTGTAAAACAAATTAGTACGGTTAGGTAACTGGAATTAATCATTTTTATCTTGCCAAAGTAGTTAGAATTTCAAAGATTTGTTGTGGAAAATATTTCATTTAGGTAAAGTGATTTTAAAGTATGTTTGGTGCAGGTCCAAAAAACGATTACAGAGTTAATTATATCCATTTTGAAATCACTGGTGATTCCTGCATTCTGATCGGTTCCCAAAAACAAGAGTTCAGCTGTAATCGCACTGTTTTGAGTCTGTAATCACACTATCCTGAACAACCAATCACAAAGCAGAAAAAGTTGATTTAGCCAATCACAACACAGCAAAGACAGTTGCACAACCTGTGAAAGTTTTGAAAAGAATGAAAATGCTGCAAATTACAGAAAACACAAATGACAAGGATTTAAATAAAATATTTTACAGTTTTTATTGCATGAATTCTCCCTTCAAATTTCAGAAGCGAAATTTTGAACTCTTTTGATAATGACCTTCTTCGCTATCGATTTATACAATTACAGTCTAAACATCAACTAAAAACGTCCCCTTTGCCATTTCAAATAGGGAACTAAATGCCCTGACGAGTCGAGGTTTCCTGTAAATAGCAACAGAAGAGTTGAGGTCCATGGCAGTAAATAAGAACATAGGTCGTTCAACGGAGCGGCAGTGGCTCTAAATTTTCGGAAAGTGGTGCGACTCTTTGGCGATCGCCATTTTGAAACCCAACACCCAACGATCTTCATAAAACGCTCACACAATTCTACGCAGATAAATAATTATGAACCCAAGTTGCTCCGTATAATGCACAGTGTACTTGAACGGCGCTATTGCTCAGGCTGGAATACCACCACCACAGTTTTCTTCGAAGTTTAAGATTGATCCGTTCGGTTTTGGTTCACATAATCAAGTAAGTCACGAGGTGCTACCAAAACCCAACGACTCTCGAGTCTGAACCACAAAAGATTCAAATTCAACGTTAACTGCCGCTCTAGCTAGCGACATTCAACAGCCACAAATTCCTGTTAAGAAGCGTGTACTAGCTTGTTTCCTTGATTCCGACGATGAGAAAAAAATAAACATACTTTGTCTTTTGCAGAATGTTGAACTGTGAATTCGGTGGTCGAGTTGACATTTGTCCCATGTGCCCTTGGCCACGAGCACAAATAATATATACTATTACTTAAATATGAATATGTAGTTTTGTATTCCGGGAATAAACATGCAGAAGTTAATTATTAAAAGGCTGTATTTGTCACTACCTCTTGGTTATAAAAATTAAAATGATTTCAAAATAAATATAGTTAATTGGTAATTGAACTTCGTGTCGTGCAATATTGGTCTGAAATAATACTTGTGACTTCAAATCAAACTCGCGCTGCGCGTATGATTTCAGACCAAATTGCACTCCACTCAGTTCAATTTCCATTATGTATTTGCTTGTAGTTTAACGTATTGAGCTGTCCCAGCTAATATTTATGACAAGCTTGGTAAATGATTTTGCCTGAAAGAACCAACGAAGGGGTCTGCAGACCATTGCAAAATTGTTCAAAATTAAGTTCGCTTCAGAGTTTCCAATGAAGGAAAATCTGTCACTGTGCCAAAAAAGATACTGGCTGTAGATTTTACCACAACTTTTTGCAAAACTTCAGTCAATCAGTAGGCCTAAGGAAATGTATAGTTGTTTTTATATAAGTTTTTTTGTGTTACAAGTTATGAGTAACTGCCACACGTCTGTTTTGGTACTGTCAATTACCTCGATAAGGCACAAAAAGTTTCCAGTAACATTCGTTTTGGAAATGTATTATTTTTCAAAAGAAAAACTTTGAGTTGTACAAGTTGTTTCATCAATTTTTTAGATATAAAAATTAAAAATACCAATGTGACTGATAAACGATTTGATTCGCAGAATAGTAGATGGTGCACCATCCCTTTTTATAGTCATATTTTAAAATGACAGACTAGGAAACTTTTGCAAAAAGAGTGGCCATGAAGGAATTAGTCAGTCGGTTTGCCAGAAACACAAACTATTAGGGGCAGACCATCAGATCTCCGGGGAGGGGGGTGGGCAGTTTTTTTGTACAGGTTTTTTTTTTTTTCAGTGACTTTAAATTTGGGGCTGCAAGATTTTTTTTGGCCAATCATAGGCTTGCACGATTTTTTTTATTCCCTCAATTTCAGTTTTTCTCTCTGGGCAGTCAGCACTGAGATGCTAAAAATATCCATAGAAAATAGATAGTTACCTTACAGTAAAAGACACAAAAACAGTCCTGTCAGTTATATTGTGGCTACTATTTCACCTGTTCGATGGAAATTGAGAGCCATTTAGAATTAATGGGAAATGTATACGCAGTGTGACATAAGAAAGCCTTTTGGAGATGATGGAAGTCTTTCACATCTCCTCAAACCGGTCCCCACATGCTGCTTCCCCACAGTCTGTCATATGTAGTAGTACCATGAATCGGTACGGACCAGGATTTTCAAAAGGGAAGGGCACCAACGAGTGCTGAAGGCGCGAGCTTTCTAGGGGTGTCTGGGGGCATGCTCCCGCAGAAAATTTTGAAAATTTTGGTCTCTAAAATGGCCATTTCCAGCATTTTGAGAGGAATTTCTTACTCGTTTAGTACTAATTTT
>JAOBRG010350731.1:0-13479 GCA_027574985.1 Umimayanthus nakama | reverse complement strand
AAGTATTGTAAGTAAAAACGTACACCCCTCTTTCAAGTGATTTTGAAAATTGTACCCCCCCTCTAAAACCACCGCCCCCCCCTGGGACGTAATAAACGATCGGTCTCTAATGTTAATGTTTTTGCTTATAATGTTTATGCTTACGCTGATCTCACACGTTTGAGCCACTCCTTAACAAACAATCATCTTGCGTTACAGACATTGACGAGTGTCTTCTTATCAAGCAAGCTCCTCCAGCGAAAAACGACAGTCACGCGGGACTCACCAAATGCCACGAGGACGCCAAGTGTCACAATACTATTGGCTCTTACTACTGTCGCTGTCAAGAGGGGTATGCTGGGGACGGCACAAACTGCAGCCGTGAGTGAAATCCATCGCTTTATGCTCAAAATTGACTTCAACAACAAGTACAGCAGCAATAGCATTAACAATGGCAACAATAGTTGTAGAAGCGATAACGACAGTCATAACAATAATACCAACATCAATAAAAACAACAATAGTACAATGGTATTGATATAATAACAATAATACCAACATCAATAAAAACAACAATAGTACAATGGTATTGATATAATAACAATAATAATAATTAAAAATAACAATATTAGTAAAAGTAATAATACTAGTAATAATAATAATAACAATAAGAAGAAGAAGAAGAAGAAGAAGGAAGAGAATATTAATAACGTCAGATAACACTCGACGTCTTGAACCAAACCTGCTACAAAGACAAACCTGATATGAGTCTTACAATTTCAGGTGCTTGTGGTAGTCCCCCAACTGCACCAAACGGAAAATGGCAGTCTAACATGAAGTACTTCTTCATTGGTTCTACGGCCGTCCTCAAGTGTGACAAAGGCTTCCAACTGCGTGACGTCAAAGTAAACAAGCTGCGATGTAAAGCGAATTCCGTGTGGAATACGGAGTCCCCTTCGTGTGTAGGTAAGTAAACTTTACTTCTTTTCTTTAGAAGCAATACAATACTTGAGGTTCGACTGTACAAGAATGGGATAGATACAGGGCGAATTAGGTTTTTATCTAAACGAATTTTTTGCTTATTTTGTAAAACTGGCTTGTTATCTGAGCTGTATTTGATGGTTAAAACAAAGAAATTTCCCAAATGAAACCCTTAAAAATTGATGTATTGCGGAAACAATGCTAAGAATCTTAGCAAAAGTCAAATAAGCCAGTTCGGCATTTCAGAGATACATGCGCGCGTCGGGATAAAATGTAAAATTCATGAAATTTAAACAAAGGAACGCAATGAAGCGGGATGAGAAGTCATTAACGTTCCTTGTTAGGTTTCATGAATATTTTGTTTTAGTATTAACCAATAAGGTGGATAGCACTTTTCGCGCGCTCTGATTGGTTCATCAGAATAGGTATATCCTAGTAGGATATTCACCTCCAGACAAAATTTTCAAAATGGCGGCTCTTTTTGCCACTGTCACGAAAGATGAACGAAGAAGCTACTCCTGCAAACACAAAATCCACCTGTTTGGTTAATACTAAAACAACTATCCCCCCCAGTGTCGGTGCCTAGTGAAAAATATTCACCTCGCTGCTTCGCGGCTCGGTAGAATATATTTCACTATTCACCTCCACTTCGGGGGATAGCTGTTAATTATCCCGACGCGCGAATGTGTTTCTGAAATGCCAAAGTGGCTTATTTTAGGGCAAGCCCTATCGGCATTAATGTACGTGGGTCAATAAAATTGAGAACAAACGTGGGTCAGTAAAATATGAGAACAAAGGTGGGTCAATCAAATTGAGGACGTATATGAGCCAATCAAATTGAGGACAAACACGGGCCAATCAAATTGAAGACACACGTGAGTCAGTTAAATTGAGGAAACACATGGGTCAATTAAACTGAGGACATACGTGGGCTATTAACCAGAAAAGTAGTACTAGCCGCCCTTGCCTGAGATCACAAGGTTCTAAGATGCTAACTATTTGGCGTTTGATTATGAGAGGGGGGAGGGTGAAGAAGAATGGTTTATGTGCAAATTTAGTTTGTCGAACAACCTTTGCCTGCCCAATTTTTTTGTTTTACCCCATGCAGTTTTCTTATTGCGCTAAGCGTTTTTGCCATTTGGATAGATTATACAACTTTCGGGTTGTTTTGGAAGTTTTCCCCTTCCCTCCTTTCCTCCCCCTGATGGTTGTAATTTGTTTGTCCTTAAGTTGTTTGCCAACTCTTTCCACCAGACGTGGACGAGTGCAAGGCGAGTGGTGAACTATGTCACTCGAATGCGATGTGCAAAAATACCGTGGGCTCATTCGAGTGCAGCTGTGTGAAGGGCTACGAAGGAGATGGCTACAAACACTGCCAAGGTTCGTGTTTCCTAGTTACTAGACTCTCAGAGTCACGCGGAAACGCTCGGATTGTCAGTTTCTGGCGACACTTTTAACTTAGGGTATTCTAACTTTTAAAGGGTTAAATTTTGATGGACAAAATATTCTAAAAGAAGTAAGCAGAAAGCCAAAAGCTATTTTAAACAAGTTCTTTGGAAACTCAGTCATGCAAACCTGAATTGACAGTCAGAATCAGTTTTTAATGACAAGAACACGAGTTTTGCGGAAGTTAGCACTTTATTCCTTGGTTCGTTAGGAGACTGGGATATGTGTTGTTTTTTTAAATGTTATACTTTTTCTATGTTTTTTTTTTTCTAGCGGACCTTCCTAAAAACGAGGAAATTTTAACGTGTTAGCCGGCTCTCCCGTGGGTTTAATCGAGGTTTCTTTTTGCGCAACAGAATGGAGAAGAGAGGACTAAGGAAGACACTGGTTCTCTAGACTGACACAAGCGGTCTTTAGCAAGACCAAACAGCAGAAAAAACAACAGAACCTTCGGTGGAATCTGTTCTACTTTCAGCGAGTCGTTTTTCGATTTTGCTCCAACGAGTTCTTGAAACATCAGACTATTTTTTGACTCATGTCTTGGAATGTGTCATTGTCGCTTTGATATGCTGTTGACAACCTTTCTAAATAAGCTTATCAAAAACCTGCGATCGTGGGCAAACGCAGTGTACTCACAGGAGAGCCAGCTAACTGGGCTAAAAAAATTGACGCGTATATATTTGCGTTGTTTGTGATGTCACAGTGTATTAATTTGTGAATCCACAGCAGCTTCCACGCGAAGATTTAAAACATTGTCAAGTGTAGTGTTAATAATTTTGCTGATTTCTAGCGGAGAAAGACCGATCTGTTAAAGGACCCAATGGCAAAACCGAGTGGAAGTACTCAAGACGAATGGATACTCTCGACGAAAAGGTAACTCAGCGCTTATTTGTAGCGAGATATCTAGTCTTTCAATCACCACTGTGCAAATAGGACGTTGCATCATCGCATTCTATGTCATTAATACATGTCGCTTTGACCAGTTTGTAAGATATTTACAAGGAGGCCTCAGCCAATCGCAATTAAACCACTAATAGAGATTTAGAAGTTTTACGATTTTTGTTGTAAAATCAAGTTCAACTGTTTAGTGAAAGACTAACAAAATCTCAAAAGTTTGCTCCAGCCTGAAAAGCCCAACTCATCCAAATCGCCTTCTGTTTGCTTTTAAAGTACTGACTCATCATTTAGATAGCCTGCTATAGGTTGCAATTTCACATTTTTAGAAATTTTACATCAATTGTGAAAAATTAAGAGATGAAGTACAGATACGGCCGTATAAAAATGTGGTGTTGAGTAAAAAAGAACGTGAAATAGGTGAAAGAGTTACGTTTAACAGTTACGGTTTTATTTTAGAACTAAACTTTCAGACGGTTTCAGTTTGTAAACAGTCGCTCTCCTACTTAATCTTGCAGCTCAAGCAGCTATCTGCAGACAACGTGACTTCTGAGGAGGTACTGGGTCTGCTCAGCAACGTGACGTCACCAAAGGCAGGGCCACTGGTGGCTGGAGACTTGGTGCTGTCGGTCAGCGGTATGACGCAATTGCTGGACAAGCAGAACGAGACTGTAGATGGAGAAACCAAGAAAAACAACTTAAGAGTATGTTTCGCTTCTCTAGTGTTCCGATTTGAGTACTTTCTTAACTATCAGTGCAACCATTGAGTTCTGTATATGAATTTAATATTTCTTGTTCAGTAATTTCATCACTGTCAACGTCATTGTCACTGTCATCATCATAACTTAATCATTGTCAATATCATGAGCACTCTCTTTATCATTATCATTATCATTTTCATTATCATTTTCATTTTAACTATCTTTATCATTATCACTGTCATGGTTGTCACTGTGTTGTTTTCAATATCACAACAATAATCATTATTGTTTTCATGTAAATTATCATTATCTTTGTCACTATTATTACCTTGTTATCATTATCATATTATTAACTATTACACTGCACTGTATCAGAATAAAATTTCAGTTAACTCAGATAAAGTTGAAGCCAGCTTTGAGTCAAGTCATATGGGCATCTGTTTGCCGCATCTCTTAGCCCTTAACACCAAGCTTAACAACATCTATCTTCTTTTCACCATGTCTATACATAACGAGTTGATTGGTTTCGAGATAAATTTCGGCTCCAAACTCTCTTGGATGAAACAAGAGAGCAATTTGTTCATGGGAACTGCAAGAAGGCAATCTTGGCACTTTTGAGAGTGAATGGGTTAAACGAGTAGTAACTGTATTTCCAAACAGGACCACGTATTAACACTTTTGCTAAACGAGGCATATCTTCGTGCACAAGGTTATCGCAGTTGGTAAGATCCCAAACTGCCAACTAGTGATCTCAGGTCCCGGGTTTAATTCCCGGACCGGTCGCGAGTCGAGCTTTGGGCGATCTACTTTCTCCACATCGTCCGTGGACAGGGTCGTCAGGCCACGTGCCTAGTCTCTCGACGTTTTATCCGGTAACTTAAAAGAACTTATCTACTTATTTCGAAAAGAGTAGATACCGGCGTCCTGGGAACAACGTAATGTCTCAAACAGAAATTATTGCGAGCCACTTAGGTTTATACTTGTTGTGAACAGGAATATTGAGAGCTTCCTGGTTAGTTGTTAGTGTGTATCTATTATCTACCACTTGGTAATCATTTGATGTAATCTCTTAGATATTTGTCGACATCTCAAGTAATCTGTTGGATAGCAGAAACAAAGGCGAGTGGAACAAAGTACAAAAGGTGTGTACATTTTTACCAATCGAGTGTATCATATTTACAAGCTTTTTATAAGAACCAGTAACTTTCAGCTCGGCCTGGGCTATTCTTAAATTTTTGACAATTTCAGCCTCAAACTGTTCTTATTTCCTGCTAGTTCCATTCGGAACAATAAAAAGACACTAAGAAATACGTGTTTGCGATCATTTCATCCTGCTTTACTGATGCGAAAAGTTTGAAACTGTCTATACGTCATTTTCCGCGAACATCAGGAGCGTGCTTATCACACTTCCAGCGCTCGATGACCCAGCTAATTCTTACAGGTCTTCTTATAGATGTACATCTCATTCCGTATACAAGAATTAAATAAACTTTCTAATTTTTTTTTTTTATCAAAATTTTAGCCTTGGTGATTGTTCTTAGCTTGTTCTTACTTTTTGGGCAAATCTCAGCCTGGGTGTTCTTATAAAGAAAGCTTGTATGGTTACAATTATTAGCAGTTACATGTGCCCTGTTTTAGTCCTTCCGTCTGAACCTTTTGCCTTCTGCATTATCATATTGGAATACAGTGGGTTGTTTTTGACTTGACGATTTAAAAAAAGAGAAGAATATGTATAAGCGTATGTATGTCTCGACAAAACGTAAACAAGGGAAAGGATGCCGAACCTCTAATTCGGCCCTAAATTGCTTTTAGAACGTCCTTCCCAGAACTGTCACTTACAGATCAGTGAGTGTGACGACGAGTAAAACCTCTAGGCTTTCTAGTTTTTTAAAAACTGTTAATGTTGACCACGAGATCTTCACCAGTTCTCTTAGCAAACAATGGACGACACAATAGCCTACCCAACAATGGTTTTGCGAACTCGTATTTATAACAGTTGTCCTCGTAGTCAAACTCATACTCGTCAAGCCCACGGTCGGTAGTGGTCAGCATGCATGTTTTGTGTTTGAATACAACAACTTCGTTCATATTAGGTTGCAAAAAATTAAATTGCCAGCATCATAGTAGAAATATTTATTTCAACACAGTCAATTCATAAGCTCTACACAAATCTAAAAACTAGCTTACAATGGTAAAATTTCTACAAGATAAAAATTATGAAGCAGTTTGCTTTCCACGAATGCCGTGCCTTAAAAACTGTTTAATTAGATGTTCAAATTTCCCGAGGGTTCCTGCTTGCCTTGCTTGACAAGGAAGGTTGTTTCACAGTGTTGCGCCGCGATGACATAGACTTCCTTTCGGCTCATTTCTTTTTGGATTTAGTAAGCAATCGCTGTCCTGTTAGTAGTCAGCTATAAAACAACAATTTTTGACAAGATTTGAGCGTCAAGTTATTTTTCCGTTTCCTTGGAACACTAGGATGCTAAAGGTGTGACAGAGGTCATGAGACTTTTGGACAAGTTTGCCAAGCAAGTGGCCGGTGAATTACCTCTCAGCGACAACGGAACTTTGAAAATCGCTTCTGAAAATCTTGGTGAGTGATGTTTCTGAAAATCTTGGTGAGTGGTGTTACAGTGACAAACACCTTGACAAAGTGGATTTTTAATAAATAGAACACTTCACATAAAACTTCTGGAAAGTAGTCCATAAATCCCGGTGTTAAGGTAAGAACCGACACACGAGAGAGTTGTAATGAAAATACACTACCCTCTATATACAGATATTGTGTGTTTACTCTCACCATGTTTTAGTCTAACCTTAGCCCTTGTCCTGCTAAAACCGATTTTGTACAACCCAAGAACCATCCTCTCTTTTGAACCAGCTGTCCAAATACTGCGCTGTGATCGTTCTTTTTGATCCCCATTTAAAGTATTTAACAGATAGAATTCTTTTTGGTCGCTATTTAAAGTATTTAATAGTCAGAATTGTTAAGGGTTCATGATTTCTGAAATATCAAACAGGGCAAGAAATTTGAACTGAAATAACGTTCTATAAACAAAGATATTAGAATCGTTGCTGTTGTTATTATTATTATTGCTATTATTATTATACTTTTACTAAACTTGCCTTACAGTGTTGAAAGTGTCGGTAGCAAGAGCCCAAGACTTTCCCGATGGAGTCAGGTTTCCCGGCGAGTCCACTGCTGACAAGAGTGGCGAGAAAGACGCCCAGATTTTCGTCCCTAATGAAATCTTCCAAGATTTCGATAAGAAAGGTGAGGCAGATAAAACGATGTATTTCGTACATTTTCTTCTAAAGTCATTTAGTCTTCTCAAATCTATGTAGTAGTTTCAAATTGTTTATCTGTGTTGCTGATAATGGATTTTAGGAGTCAGCAAGCCAATCGAAGTTGTTGGAATAATTTACAACGATCTCGGGGATTTGATGCCTAACCGCGCTCAAGGAGTTGAGAGGTAGGTTAAATAACTATACACCGTATCCCCGTCTATATACGTGCTAACAAAACAACATTCCGGATAAAAAGGCCACCTCGAATAACCCCCTTTCCCCGCCCATTAATGGGCCCATTCAATGTATCCAGCTGCAAGCCCCCTTCCTGTTTAAGGAAGCTATTAAGCGAGTAGAGCTGGAAGAATAGTTTTAATCTTAGTGCATGGCTTGGTGTATGTTAGTATTAATCATTTCTCGTGTGGTATCTGCTCGTTCTGAAATGTTATACTCATATCGCTCGTAACCTTCCCTAGTTTTAAGCTCACTTGCCCACTGAAAACCCCTTATAAACATATATATAAACCCAGGGCCTCATTTTGGGTTTTTCATTAATAGTTTTGCAAAGTAAGCCCACACACCCACACACACACCCATCTCAGAGATAGATTTAACATTGATTTGTTCCCTTTGAACTCCACAGCTTTGAAGTCAGCACTAAAATAGTTTCTATAAGCCTGAAACCGCCTCCTATAATGACAGATGGCAAAACAGCTGCGCCGGTGAAGATTACTCTCAAAGGAAAGGTAAGCCTTCACTTTTAATCTCGTTGGTTACTAGACCCTTAGAAATTGTTTGTTTGCATGTACTAACTCGAGTCGTTTTGTCATATCGCAGCCAATCAAGAAAGAGGGTGTGGCAAGTTGTGTTTACTGGGACTTCAACAAGTGAGTTGGTTTATTTTGTTAAGATGACAAATACACTAGTATCATGGACAAAGTGAGAACTATCTGAGTAAACTAACGAGATTCATTTTAATTGCTGTGCTATGAGTTTTGAAACTGGATTCATCAAAATTTTTGCACCGCAAAGCAAACATAACTTTCTGATTGAATAAGTATATCCATGCCGTTTATTTTTGATATTGAATTTTTGGTAATCTCTACTCACGGTATTAACACCATATTCTGTCGTTTTTCCACATATGGAAACTGACAATTTTATAACGGAAAATCTTCCCTCAAAATGGCCGAAAACTCGAGTTGGTGGAAAATAAAAATTGAGATGTTTTCATCCAGCGTTTAGAACTTAATATACCACTTATTCCACTCACGCTTGTTGGATATGAGCTTATGGTAGCCGACTCGGTGCTCCGCACCTCTTCCGCTATCTAAAAGCTCATATCCAACTTGAGTTCGTTCGAAGTTGGTGGAATAATTGTTTGTACGTATGTGTGTATGTATGTATGTTTGCTTTTTTGTTTGTTACTTTGTTTGTTTGGGTGATGTTCGATATACCAATTAAGATACCATCGTTCACTGTTTTAGAGTAACAGTACATTGTTGCGTAACAGTACATTGTTGCGTTCTTTGTGACGCAGCTCGGGGCTTATTGTCACTTGGTATATCGAACATAACCCGTTTATTTGTGTATGAATCTAATTCCGTTAAACTCTAGATAAGCCACTAATCGTGTTTGTTGGCTACATCTCTGTTAGGGATGCCGACCTCGGAGGCAGCTGGTCTTCGGAAGGCTGTCGCCTCACTTCCAACACTCAAGAGAACGGAACCTTGTGCGAGTGCGACCACTTAACCAGCTTCTCTTCGATCGCGGTCTATGATACGGTAGCTATTTATCTTTCCGATGAAGAAACTAGATAAGCATCTCTTCCTGAGTGTATGCCATTCTATATGTAGTATGCACTTTTTTAGTTCGTCTGTCACGGACCAATGCCTCTATTCGAAGATAGTATATGTAAGTGTTCCTACTTAAATGAAATGTTGTGTGGAGTAAGAACGACTTCCTGTTCCTTTTTCATTACATTCTACGTAGTATGAACTTAAGCCATCGCAACTTTTCTTTAACTGGCAGGACTCTTACCGAAAAATTTGCGTTTCTTTAGCCATCTACCAAAGTCTTTGATAAAGTATAGTTTTAATTGAACACCTGAAAACGTCTTTCTCTTTCAGGTAGTTTTTTATAGTATTTATTTGAGCTATTTTAACTCTTTTTTTACTGGCAAAACATTGTTTCTTTACAGGAAATTAAGTTTACCATCGTCATCTATGTGGGCTGCGGCATTCTTCTCCTTGCTGCACTCATCGCTTTCCTAAAACACGCCTGCGTATTATGGTAAGTCTGTGTTTTATGGTAAGTCTAGCGAGACTCTAAAAGGGGTTTTCGGCTGATCTGAAGGCTGTGTGCAATCAGAGTATACTGCTAATATTTATGCTGCTTGGGTCGCAGTGAATATGTAAAATTTGTTTTAGTGTAGTATTGTTTTATGTGTGTTTAACCCTATTCGGCCTGGGCTTTTTGGGGGTGGCTGGACCTGTGGGGTGGGGGTGGAGGGCGTAAAGTGCCCGCTTGGCTTATCTGGGGACAAGACTTATCCTCCTTCGAACAACCAGGTGTAAAAGGGTATTGTTTGATTATATCTGTAGGGTGGAGGGGTGGGGATCCTAATATGCTGAGGCGCGATGATAGGAAAGTGTGAGAGCCGGAAACTGAGAAAGAAATAAGCCAACTGCCCCTTAGCGTATGAGAATTAGTGGAACCCAGATCAATTCCATTCGGACAGGCAGATAGAAATGGACAGAAAAAATTGCGTTTATAAACAATTCGTAGATTATCGCAACTTTCTATTAGCAAGTTTCAAACTATATTGCGACGATAAATCTTTCTGTTCGATATTTCCTTCTTCGAGGTAATTACAGAATTGATTATAATTAAAGTTGGATCTGTATATTAATTGCATTTTGGTGTTACTTTGTATCTTTTCTTTGCAGTAAACGCAAGTCAGAGCGTGCTATCGTACACTTAAACTTGTGTTTCGTAATCGCGGCTGGAATAGGGCTCTTCTTGGGTGGACTACTGCTGACACATGTCAAGGTATAGCGCAGGTTACGAAAAACAGTTTTCTGTCTGTGTGGTAGTAGATTCGCATATGCAGATTATAAAGAAAAACTCCAGCCGCAACTTCCTCTTGGCGTCATTAGAGTACCGCCTTTGAACCATATTATAATAACCAAGTTTCATATTTGTACTAAAAGCAACGTTGAAGGATTTTTTCACGTTGGGACGAAGGCGAAGGCACAGATTGAAGAACAACCTTCAGCTGATATAGTCTGTTATCAAAATTGCATCTTTTTATAGAAGTTAGTATTCCGGGCTACTACCTTCACTTTTGACAGCTTTTTCCAAACTACTTCACCTAGACACAGGTATAATTTAAGATAAGCTTCTCGGTCCAGTTACTGTTTCGCTCAGTTAGAACTAATTATCGAAAGTTTAACATGCGTTATCAAGGAGCCAGTTTTTGGATTAGTATTGAGGAGCCAACAAAAAAACTCAACTTTCACACTTTCAAAAAGGCAGAAAAAATTGATAAGCAATTATTAATATATGTTAATAAGGTTACTTTTTAGGTTCAAATGGTATGATATGGATGTCTAGGTGCATGTAAAACACTTTGTTGTTGAGAACAATGATTATTTCTCAATGTTCGCTTGCTCTTTGAGTGGAGTGAAAGTTTTTATCCTCACATGAACTATTGTTTGAACTCGAAATATACCACGGCGCCCAGGGATACTCCCCAAAGTTTAGGTTGGGCGTGTGTCGCTGTGATCTCAAAAGCCAGACACTGTTCTTTACCAAGAAAAACTTTAAATGATACCTCGTCCTTTATTTAGAGAAAGAAAAGCATACCCTTTTCTTGATAAATTTCTTGTCATATCTTTACTGAGACCAGCAGCCGTTGTACTTTGACATAATAGCATCAGTTTCAGAATTATTTTTGTTCAAAAAATCTAATGCCTAAAATATTTAAAATTTATGAAGCTGTTGACAAAATTTCCACTACAATACAGCTCTTAGCGAGCAGAAGGGTTAAAAATTGTTGTATGATAAGATAAAATATGATTTAATAAGGTATTTCAAATGTAAAAACTCCTCTTTTAGTTGCCACAGTGTGTTGAACTTGTTTAAAGCCTTGATTTGTTCTACTGTCTGCAGGTATTGTGTATAATCATCTCGGCTTTGCTGCAGTTTTTCTTCATCTCCATGTTTTGCTGGATGATGGTGGAAGGGCTGCAATTGTGGCTTACGATGATAACCGGCAAGAGCAAAGACCCAGCTCGGACCAAGTATTTCTACATTGTTGGATACTGTAAGTCACATCTTGTACTCCTAAGCCCTTGGGCGAAAATTCGGCCAGGTTCGAAACATTTGTTGTGCCTAGGCAGCAGATGTTTAAAAACCAGGCCGATTTTCATAGTTAGACAATGAGTTCGGATTCGTTATGCAAACCCAAGAGACATAAAAGACAATTAAATAGTTAAGGGTGGCCATCTTGGTGTATCAACGTGTTATCTGGTTAATAAGACGTTACTGTTTAAAGTGTAGTATATTAAAACTGGACATTTTGTATAAATGTCAACTAACAGTTCAAAATCATGCCGAGAAACTGTACATGCGCGCATATTTTCCCGTCATTGGAGCGTGCGCACGCCTGCAACATCACTACTTGATTACTTAACTTGAACCTTACATTTGATTAGGAAAAACCCCTTTTGCATCTAGTCTATCGAAAGATTTCGATGTGTTTCTAAAGTCCTAGTGTTCTGTAGTATTACTGTTTAACTTTACATCAGTTAACAGCCTAGAGTTTAAGGCGCCTAAATTTGTTTTGGAGCCAGTTTTTCTCGAGTCGATAGTCCCTTTGTAAAAATGACTGTAAAGAAATCGAATGTACGAAGAGTTAGCTAAAGTATAGCCCATTCAATCAGGATCAAACATAAGCAATATACTTCAACCATTGTGTTTTGCTTCTGCCCTCCAGTAATACCTTTAATCGCAGTCGGTATTTCCTTGGGTGTAACGCAGTTACACGGATACGGCAATGCAAAGTGGTGAGTTTCTAACTCGGTATTTCAAGAAAAAAGTAAAAGTGTTTAAGTTTTTGTTCCAGCCGCCGGCACATAGATCAGGAGATGTTCCCTAACAGAAAAGCTAGCTACAATCCACTGTAATGGCCCCCTGGTATCAAATAGACCATCTGCTTCATTTTCCTGTCAAAAAAATTCCGCAGATGTTTTATAGTTTTCTTTCAAACTAATCATATTTAGCAAATTGAGTGGTTGTGTTAGACAGGACATGCACTCTGTTGGCTTATAAAGATAGGTTGAATTGAAGTCAATACGACGAGTTTCTCGGGTTAGCCCCTGCCGGCGCAATGTAGAAGTAACTCGATACAATCTTGCTATAATTTGTAGGAATAACGAGACCCAATGAGAATCTAATCTGTTTTGCCAGGTGTTGGTTGGACTATTCCAACATTCTTATGTGGGCGTTTGTTGGGCCGGCTGCAGCATTGATATTCGTAAGTGTTTTTTCTTTTGTGTCGTAAATTAACGATTGTTCTTTTAAATGAGCAACTCTCTGGCTCTGTCGGAAAAGTACCGTAATACCGTAAACTTGACACTTACGATTCGGCGTACTTTCTGATATTTCAGGTTTTTATCGTTTTGTTTCTGATGGTTCTCTGTATGAAGACACGAATAGTTGACTCTGATGATCGAAGGAAAATAACGTAAGTGTTGTTTGAGCTCTCTCTTTATTTCAGTGCACTTTGGGGTCAAATAATGTTGTGTTCTCTAAAAACATAACGACATCCAAGCTGTTGAGTTGAAAAGCTTAGAGCCTGGGCGATTTCAAAACATCTGTCATTTTAACCCCAAACTGAGCTATCCGTAATAGCAGAGGGCATTTGTAGTTCAAGTTTTTGATAACCCACAATTCATTTTGGTCTTGGTATCGCCCCCACATTTGGACAACTTTTTTGAAACGTCTGTACACACAGGCATCAGTCGGGCTGCTTTAGGCTTAAATAAAAAAATCCTGAAAAACCGCCTAAAAATCTATCCGGATAATCCCGCCAAAAATTCTATAAATCCCTATTTTTTCCCTAAAAATCTCACAAATCCCTCTAAAAATCTCAAAAAATCTTCAGTTATTGTTGACGAATATCTCA
>JAOBRG010350720.1:0-13480 GCA_027574985.1 Umimayanthus nakama | reverse complement strand
AAACGTCGCATTGTACAACTTTATGACTATTGTTAGTGAAAATCAAGTCAATCATGGTGTTAGAATTCTCAGTTACGTGGGTTGACTTTGAAACACACTAATTTGACTGATCAAGTGTTCCTGATCAAGTGTTTCTGATCTCCCTACGCACTCATGTACAATGCATAATTATGCCCTTACACACTAATTTGACTGATCAAGTGTTCGTGATCTCCCTACGCTCCGGTTTATATCCCTGCATGACAAACAAACACTTACTACCGATACACTCACAAGTCAACCTTCTGTTGCTGAAACCAAAATCTTTTAAAAATGGTAACTTAAGAAATGTTGTTGCACTGTTAGTGGTCTCAACAACTCGAAACAAATTTGAGGTAAAAAAAGAGTGGGCCAATTTCCTCCCGCCCCCCAATAACTCTCTAAGGTTATTCTTAACAATCGACTTAAAATGGTATCACAAATATGACGGTTGAAATCCCTCACAAGTATTCAAAGGCTCCAGAACTGTCGTATACAGTACACACTAGGGTTCCAATATAATGTGCGTGGTAAAACTTTGAGGACTCATTGCTTCTGAGTTCAAACTAACGATGAGCAACAGTTGTAGCAACGACTTGACAGCAACCAAAACTGAAGTTTAGCATTTTCAAGTGAACACAAGTGAGCCCATATATGACAAAGATGAACTAATTTACTGCGTGCAAGCATGTTATTTATAGCTACCATCCACATACCATTTGTGGTTTGGCTTTTCTTGCATACGATTCTGACGACTTTGCTTTGAGGGAAACATTGCCGATTTTAGCCTTTATACTTCAGCTTTCGTATTTTAGTTTTCATACTTTAGCATACATACTTTAGCCTTTACATTTTAGCTTTCATACTTCAATTTTCGCATTTTAACTTTGTTAAATATATATGTACATACATCTATCTTTTTTCGATGATTAGCGAATATTCAGATATATCATATAGAGCGAAAACTGAAAGCCGTGGTTTCTCGCAGGTCATAAGGCCACCACACAGACGAATTTTTGTCGAAAGACCTTCGATTGTTTTATCAGCGGACGAACTGTCTTGATCGTAGTTCACCACACACTGCCCCATTTTTTATCGTGAGACTACAAGTTTTGTCGATCGGGCCCAGTGCCTGTGCTGTATAATCGTCCATGCTTACACTTTAAAGACAGGGCCTCTGTTCCCAGAGCTGATTAAGTTTATCTTGGTTAGTTTATCAAGCTACTGTGGTTTAAAATTTTAAAAACGTATTAAAATCTTAATGTGGTTTTAAAACTTTCAACAGTAGCAGCTTGTTTCTTAAAAACTATTTCAACGAAGTTTATCTTCTTTATCTAAAGTCCATAATGAATCTTCCGATCCAATTAGTGCTCGTTGCGGAAACTACTTTATCATCCATATCCGCCACGTTGAATTATATTTACAATGTGATCGCGTAACAAATACTTCTTCACTTTTGATTAAATCGTGCTCTGCTTTCCGACGATTTGTCGTGCGCCGCCACACACTAGCGGATAGTTTATCGGCCGATAACTTGCCACACTGTGACTCACAATTTTTCGTCGGCCAACAAATAATCGGGAATCTTACGACAAAAAATCTTCTAGTTTGTGGCGGCTTATAACTACTTTTATTTTTTTTATAAATTCTCCGCTTCTATAAAGAAGCGTTTCTGCAGTCTTGACAAGATATACAATTTTGTTTCGATCATCAAACAAACTAGAGTTGTACTTGTACAACATATTTTACAGTAATGTTCAACTGCATGCATTAAGAGATAATCTCCCAGCTCAGATAATCTCAGAGCAGTTCCTGCAACTTGTGAGTAGAGTTAAAATAAACAAACACACCTAATTCTGAGCACTTGATTGTTCTTAATTGTTTTAAAACTTTAAGGAAGACACGTATTGGAGAAAACCCGCACATTTATACTAACACATAAGTTTTGTTCGTAGGTAAGAAGTCGAGAGGCGCGCTAAGTACTGTGGGATCGCTCTCCCATTCTGTCACTACCACTGAAGAAAATGTAGAGAAAAATCTGCTTGAAAACTATTCAAGTGTTTTGCAAGTTACTCAGCGACCTCGGACTAAATCCCGGAAAGATATGCCAACTGACGAGTTTAAGTCTCAAACCAGCGAGCAAACAGCGATGGTGGAAGGAACAACGCCTCCGAAGTCGCATCTGAGCCCAACTGCTCTGATAATGGTATCGGTGGGGGGCGGCGTGTTGGTTGTCCTCATCACAGCTCACTTGTATTTTAAGAAGAAGAAAATTGGAGCAAACAATGGTTAGTATTTGTGATCGTACTGTAAACGATTTACCTGTAATGTCAGATCTAACAAGAATAAAACCAAAACTCCTTTTTGATAGAACCACTAAATAAGAGCTTTGGGCCCAAAATGGCCAAAAACTTGATACACGATAACATCTGATTGACTGTACAAATGAACAAACGAATAAATGAACAACTAAACGAATGAATAAAAACTTCAGTGGAAGAGTGACTGAAATAATAAGCGTATTGTGTGAATGAATCAATTACTTAAATCACTCTACCGCAAGTGAAACAAAAAGAATGACTCGTTTAAAAACACTATTACCAGCTTAAATGTTTCACATGGCAAAGAACTTCAGTGATTGTGGGGAGCAATACTTTACATAGGCAGATTGCAAATCAAACAAACCTATAAATAAAAAAAAACAGAGAACAACACATGTAAGAAAACTGAGAATGCGTGAACAAAATCAAAACGCTCAGGATCAGACCCCACAAGACTGATGTCCTTGCAACAAAAATATTATTTAACAACCGAGGCTCACTGCACTAACCCTTGGCGAGCAAATTTCATTTATTTATTTGTTTGTTTATTCATTTACTTATTTGTTTAACTGTTTGTTTATTTTTGTAGTTAATTGTTTGTTTATCTTTCTTTCATTCTTTATTTATAAAGATTTAACCATGATAAGGTATGGTACACACAGCAGAGCGCGGCTCAAAACCAAGTGCGCACTTTCTAAGAAAATTAATACCACACGCCTAAATATGTTTATTTAACTTAAAAAGCAAAATTAACTTTTGTCAGCTTAAAATGTCAATTGAGGGTATACACCAAGAGACGTTAATAGCAGGAAGATAGTGCACTAACATGATCATTACATACAGAGCATTTAGGACAGATTGTCCTCCAAGTGCTATATGTATCTAGACAAAACAGACAACTATGATGTCGCTGAAATAAAAATCCAAGAAATAACAAATTATCGTTTCGTAACTAATTAATTTTAGACGGTCTCTTTTGGACCCTA
Organism: Umimayanthus nakama; assembly: GCA_027574985.1. Taxonomy (NCBI): domain Eukaryota; kingdom Metazoa; phylum Cnidaria; class Anthozoa; order Zoantharia; family Parazoanthidae; genus Umimayanthus; species Umimayanthus nakama. The sequence continues at coordinate 10,155 of JAOBRG010350720.1, read as the reverse complement.
CTGCCGTGACCTCCAAAGAGATTGCACATAAAAGATCAAGCTTACGTATGTAATCAGGTAAAAATTAAAAGAAACAAATGCCTACAACTTCAAACAGAAGCATAATCAAAATAGAGTGGAAAAGAAGAAACTCTATTTTGCTAAGTTAATTTTGCTTAATTGATAAGTGATGACGTTACTGATTCATTTAACGTAAAAAGATGCGTTCATATTGGAATACAAGTACTAAAAGTTTCATTTTCATTGCTTCAAAGCTTCAATTTTTAGGTCGGAAAAACTTTGGGGGTAGGCTCAAAAGACACTCCCCCTCTCCCCTCTGGACGTTTAAGGTCCTTAAATGATTTAGCTTATCATCAGGGTTAAAAGGTGCCAATAATCAAACTCGTGTGAAAATGTTTCTATTTGGTCAAGGAAAAGAATCGATATCATTCCAACAATCATTAAATGAAGTAATCTCTGAAGTTCAGCAATGATGATTACTGGTTTTCTGGTAACTTACAATAATTACACTTTACGCCTAGTAGAAACTGCCAAACAATGAAGCGTTATTGGGAATGCATTAGCAGTTAAGTGAAACAACGCGGTAAAACTGAGTATAGGAGCCTATCATTAACTGTACTAGTATTTCTCAACAGGACATCCCATTGGGGAAATAAAGGAATACAAGTATGACGTGTTCATAACTTACAGGAGCAAAGACGCCGAGGAGTGGGTGAAGGAAACCTTACTGCCCCTCCTGGATGACAACAGCCTCAAGTACTGCGTCCACGACATTCACTGGGAACCGGGGCGTCTGATAAACGAGCACATGGTCGAGAGTGTTTACCAGAGCAGAATGGTGCTAGCTCTGTTGTCAAAAAACTACATGAAGAGTCATTTCTGTAAGGAAGAACTTCATTACGCAATTTACAGGAACTTAGAAAAAGGCGATCGATCGCTGATTGTTTTGAAGATTGATGACATAAACATTAAAAGAATTCCCAAAGAAATACGAAACAGAACTTTTATTGACACGTCGTGGAAAGACTGGAGGGATAAGCTTGTAAAGGCTTTGAAGAGTTATTACAAAAAGATTGAAACTATCAGTGAGGTTTAGAGAGAACAAATTCTCTCTTGCCATCATCTGCAAATTGATTGAAACGAAGAACACCTTGGTGCAAGCAGTTACTTAGAAATTTGCGTTTGAACTAACAAGTTTTAAACAGTTGATAAGTGATGCAAACTTGCACGTATTTAGTGTATTTAGATCAATGATTCATCCATTAACTCTATACGTAACTAGGTGTCTGGGGACAAACAGGTAAATTTGCTCATCAATAAATGACTAGTTCTCCAGAAGCACGGTCATAGGTCAATCTTTTCAAAAAAAAATAAGAACAAGCTAAAAACAATCACTAGGCTGAAATTTTGATCAGAAAAATGTAAGATGTTCATTAATCCCTTGTACGGATTGAGATGTACTTGAAAACAAACTTATCAGAATCAGTAGCGTTACTGGGCCGCTGGAAGTGTGACAAGCAAGCTCGTCGCGTTTGCGGACGCTGTATTGGCAGTTTCAAGTTTTTTTCGCTGGCCATCATGGCCATGAAGCAACAGCAAACACAACTAGTCCACTGTTTAAAAACATAAGGAAAAAAGAACAACCTAAGAAGAATTGTAGGCTGAAATCCCCCCAAAAAATAATAACAGGCCAGCCTCAGCCAAAAGTTACAAGCGTGTATTACTACCACAGTTAATCGTTTTCAAAGGAACTTTATTTACAAACGAGGGATTTTAAAACCATTCTGTTACCATGTGGAACGAAGGAATAATGTACGTGATGCATTATCAAACTTGGAGTAAAGGATTGGCAAGTGGCCTTCCGAAGATGGAATCCCTTGCAACAATCCCCTGGTTTTGTGTAAGCAGCTCATAAATGGTGTTTTAATACTAAACTCGTGCACAAGAATAAACATGTGCTGAGTCACGTGACTGATCTGAATACAGTGTTCGCAATGCCTTATGGGAGTCCATGCAACCATAACATCCATAACATCTCCCTTCCAACAATGAAAGCGGGAGCAAAATGTAACATCTCCCGAGTTCCAAAAACAACAAAAATCATAGTTCCAGTATCGATTGTCAGTAGCGAGGAACTGTCTCTGAAACGCAGTGGTGGTTTAACAACTCGTCCTGACTTGGTTCGGGACAGCTGAGGTTCCACTTGGTGGTTTGTCTGGAGCGCTGTCTTCTCCCGAGTTGAGAAGCTATCTGTGTCTGCATTGGTTTCTGGAAGATCTGGAGCAGGATTACTGGTGTTGGTTTCTGCTAGAGGTTGGGTCTCTGTCTGATGTGGATTAAGTGTATCCCGGATGTGCACTCGGTTTCTGGTGTTGGTTTTTTGCTAGAGTTTGGGTCTAAGTCTGCTGTGGTTCAAGGGTATCCCTGATGTGCACTCGGTTTCTGCGGTACTGTCGTCCTTGTACCTCTACTATATAGCTACAAGAGAACAGTGCCTGATGTTCAGTCACTCCGTGGTTTCTGTGGGTGTGTTTTGACTGTGACTGGTTGGCCAATGCAAAGCTTGGGCAACGGCTTGGCATTCATGTCATGGTAATACTTGGCCACTCGGCGCTTGTGTAAGACTTCATTTGGGACTCTATGTTGTAGCTCTGGTTGATACAGGGATTCTTTGCAGGGCAAGAATGACCTGGTGCGGCGTAACATAAGTCTCTGCGCTGGAGAGCTGGATGAATTCGGTGTTGGTGCATTCTGCCACTCTAATATGGTCTTCCATTTGTCACTGCTATCCTTATTTGCTTTCTTAACAATGTTTTTGATGATCTTGGCGGCCGGTCCTGCTTTTCCATTGGCTTGGTGATGATGTGGACTGGTCGTGACATGACTGAAATCCCAGGATGTTGCAAATTCTTTGAATTCGCGGGAGTCATAATTGCTGCCATTCTCTGTTATTAGCACAGCCGGTGTCCCGTGAGTTGCAAATATGGGCTTGAGTTGACTGATTAGGGCTTCAGAGGTCAGATCGGACAGTTGACCGACCTCAGTGTAATCGGAGTATAGATCAACCGCTACCACATAGAATTCGCCCTACAGTTGAAAACAGTCACTGGCCACGACTTGCCATGGAAACTGTGGTACTGGATATGTCATCATTGGCTCCTTGGTTTGCGCTGGTTGGCTTTGTTGACATGTTAGGCATCGTTGGACAACCTCTGCTAGGTCTGCTGTCATGCGGGGCCAGTACACAATGTCTCTGGCTGTGTTAAGGGTGTACTGTATACCTAAATAAGAAGCATGAGCTCTGGCTGTCAGGTCTGCTCGAAGAGAGCTCGGGATAACGAGGCGCGTTCCTCGATAGACCAGGCCATTCCGGGTTGCCAATTCGTCCCTGTAAGTCCAGTACTCTCTGATACACAGGGGCACTTCAGATTTGTCATTTGGCCAGCCTGCTGTAATCATGGTCATTAGAGTTTGCCAGGAAATGTCTCTGCCTGTCTCCAGTCGAATTCTCTGCAAACGCTCATCTGTGGTGAACAAACACTCTTCCATGTTGGCTTCTTCGATCTCCTCACGAGACACTCGTTCTTTCTCTAGTCTAAATATCACATAATCTGGAGTCTGGGGGTTGATCTCAGGTATGGGGAGGGCTGCTCTTGACAAAGTGTCACTGATGTACATCTGTGGGCCAGGCCTGTATGCAACTTCAACTGACTGGTTTTACCGTGGGGTCGGTCTCGATGTGGTATGTCCCTGGCAGTTTGCCAAGTCCTGTGAAGATATCTTTATATTTATTTATTTATTTATTTGTTAAGCTTTAACCATATTCATGCAGGATTTGCTCTTTTGTGAGGCTTGGCGTAGTAGTTGTAACATGCATAACACATTCTTCATTGAAGCGAAGGAGCCCCAATGCTTCGCATGCCTTTCCAAAAAGCAGAGAGGTGGGGGCGTCCCTGATATCCTCAAAATGGATCTTTTTCTTAATGCCATTGGCTGTCAGATACGATTTTACACTTCCGATTGGGTGGATAATGGAATTGTCATATAGTTTCAATTTGGCTTGGGACTACTGTGGGGCTTGGTTACTAATACGTGAATAATCTTCGAGGCTCATGTTACTGCATGTGGCTCTAGTGTCCAGTTGGAATTTAACTGGGGCCGACTTTCGGCTGTTTAATGCCGTGACTTCAACTTCTGCGAAATGCTGAGCTTTGCTCTTGGAGGAATGTAGATGGTAAATGCTGTCATCACGGCTTAACTCAGCTTGCTGTTCTTCTGGGTCAGGGTCTTCCAGCTGGTGTATGTGTTGTCCAAACTTCCGGTCTCGTGGCAATTTAGATTTGTTGTCACGTGAGCTGCCTCCCGACTGCTTTGTCATGTGCTTTGTTTTACAAACGCTCGCCACATGGTTTTTCTTTTTACGGGCTGCACACGTCTTACCATAGGCTGGGCAGTTGCCTCTCACGCGGACTCCTCCACAATACTGACAACTGTTGGGATGGTCGCTGCCTAGCCCGTGTGTAATTGACTATTTCAGACTTTTCTATTTTCTGTCGCTGTTTTGTCGCCAACTCGTTGGTTCTGCATGTATCAATTGCCCTTTCAAGTTTGAGGTCTGGCTCTCTCAAAAGTCTTTCGCGAGTGCGATTATCTCTGATTCCGATCACGATTCTATCACGTATCATTTCCTCTTAAAGTGTGCTAAAGTTGCAGGTGGCCGCAAGCTCTCGTAGTCTGTTCACGAATTGATCAAAACTTTCGTCTTGTTCCTGGGACACGGTATTGAATACGTACCGCTTGTAAATGATGTTACGCTTGGGTTCAAAATGCTCTGTTAGTTTGGCTAGAACTGTCTCTGTTTTTTTCTTTTCCTCGGCTGACAGAGGGAGGTTTTTATAGATCTGATGGCATTCCTTGTCCATGACGGACAGCATCGACGATTTCTTCCAATTTCTTACTGAGTTCGGTGGCTGGAGCATAGTTGTTCCAACCGTCCTTGAAATATACACAGTTGCTGACTAAATCTCTTTTTATGTTTATTTTTTCCGGCGTGGGGATCAATGATTGTGCCATGTTCGCAGGTTTTCGATCGTTCCGATTTCCAAGATGGCGCCAGTTTCGGATTCTTGCCTGTGTTTAGAAACGCGCTTTCTACGCTCTACACTTGCTGTATCTATCTGAATTTTACATCAATTCAAGGCTTAGTTACTTGTTTAAGATTTTAGATGTCTTCGGTGACTCAAAAGGCCTTTGCTTGTGAAAAAATCCCACTTATAGACACCATGTTTTAATACTAAACTCGACCAGGTGAATAAATATGTGCTATGAGTCACGTGACTGATCTGAGTACAGTGTTCGCAATGCCTCATGGGGGTTCATGCAATCATAACATCCATAACAAATGGACACAGCAAGAACTCACACATAAGAACCGAGATTTTAGGAAAACGTTGAGCTTAAATTCTATTTTTTAAAAAGACCTCCTTTACACAAGATTTTGTTTAGGTTCAAGTTTTAAAGGAGTTTCTCATTTTATCAAATAGAGACAAAACAAGAAATTCATAAGTTACAGAAAATAAGCTCTACAAAGTTCTCAGGCTGATTAAAATGGGACAGAATCGTTGTCATTTAGAGATACTATGAAGATCTATATAGAACCATGATGATCAAGGTATTGTGCCTTTTCAGTGAAAATACTAGACATTATCAGTTAAGCATAGAACTTTCTACATGTACTTGCGAACGAGTAGCTTTTGTCTAACGAAAATAAGAACTCGAATAAATACCAAGCACTGGGAGACTAGTTTTGTCTGCGTGGGCGAGTACGCTGAATAAATGGGTTTGATCAAAAGTTGATGGTGTGTTTTTCGCTTGTGGGATAAAGTGTTTAGCTACTCTTATGTTTTCCCACAGGTGAAAAACATACCAATAACTTTTGTTGATCAACTCAATTTGAATACCAAACAGCCTAGTTTCACAGTAAACACATTCGATAGAACAATCTTTTTAGGGTTTAAATATTTGAAAAAATCTAGGTTTTAATATTTAAATATAGTTATGGTGTTTACGATGAACTTGTAAAACAAACTACGCCTTGGCGGATCAGCGAATTTGATGTTAATTGTGAGCGAATCTCGTTTCACTTGTTTACAGCTTGGGGTTGTGTCACTGGCACTGACCTTGATGAAGAGAGTTGGTGCTGCTTCGGCGTTGTTGTGTGACAAAGTTGGCTGCCGTTGCGTGACAATTGCCAGCTCGTCGTTATGCGTGTTTTCCTTGGTCACGTAGTCGTTCGTTACACACTTCACAGTGTTGTACTTTACATTTGGAGTGCTGTTTTGAATTGGCAACAACTTCGTGTTCACAGCTCGGCTACTCATTATCCCCAAGTAATTTACCAAATGGCGTTTGTAAAATTTCGATTTGAGAAAACATCTGGTTGAACAGAGCTGTGCTTTGGCCGTGTCGATGACGGAACTTGCAGCTTTTGAAGTGGAGGTCCTAGTTCATTTACTGTGACTTTCAAAATTCAAATTTACAGGGTGCGGCATTTTTTCGAAGGCGGCGTTTATTAATATTTTGGCTCTCAGGTGCGGCGTTTAATCGAGGGTGGCGTCTGTTTGAGGTAATACGGTATGAACTTGGGTGTAGTAATTAATGAGGCTCACGTGGGATTATCACATAGAGTATATACGCTCAAAAACCGACAAGAAGCTATGCTTATTAAAGCGTCCTATCAACTTTGATGTCAGAACTTCAAGTCTTACAAAACAATGCTGCGTGTGGATTATCCTTGATTTGCCATCTCGTGCTTCTGCAACCGATGCATTATAAAACTTTCTTAAAAGACTCTACTCCGAAGAGGAGCAGGGCACAGGTTGATATTTGTCATCAAATCCATTCACAACTCTGTTTTTATATACTGTTCAATGTAAGGTAAACGAGGATTCTCATGATTATAACGCAAGATCGAAACAAAACATTCGTAAATCAAAAGAAAGGGGCACTGGACAACTGTAAATACGACGACAGACATACGGATCACCTTAGGCTCGTCTAAGCGTGGATAACAAACTTTGTTTGCTTTCAAAATTGGGCTTTCGCAAGCAAAGTTTGTCTTTCTTCTTGCTATTACCACTTAACACAAAGTTTTTTAAACTGATAGCTCATAGTAATTTCAAAGAATACATTTCGTTCAAGTCTCGAACATTGGCTTTCCTTATATTTTTAGACATACATACATTGTAATAGTTTAGGTATACATAAATTGTAAATTAGTTAATGAATTAAGTCTCGAGTTTCAACTTTCCTTATATTTTAGGTATACATACATTGTTATAAATATAGGTATGCATAAGCTGTAATAAGCTTTCCTTGTATTTTTTGTAATTTAAGACTGTCCCGTCTGAAAACCACATATTTGTGATGTCGCGGCAGCCTCACTAAAGTCTGTTATTATTATTATTATTATTAACGCCGTTAATGTACGAGGTCAAACCAGAAGGGTGGGATGGGAGAAGGGGTTAGAGAGGGGGTGGAACAGGACACAATGAAGAGATATCTGGATTCGAGCTGCTATGTATCGTACACGCTCCCACTATGCGTATATCTGAACAGATCCGCTAAACCAATATCATACAGTTTAAACTTGAAGTGCCCAGCATTTTCAAACTCTTTTTTCAAAGTATCCAAAATACCTTTCTATAGATAGAAATTTACCGTGATTTTGCATTTGAACAGCCTGTTTTAAACAACTACGCAGAGCATCGCTATCGTATGTCGTGATCAAGGCCTGTCAGCCCCCAACACTCCCAAAATTCTTCTTTCAATCAGTTCAAACTACTTCATAACAATTGATAATTTAATATTGTCCATAATTTCGCTCCAAACCTGTCCACTATTACCTTTTCACGTGTTTTTCCCACAAAGTTCGAGTTGAACGCGACCGCTCGCAAGTTGGTAGCACAGTTACGAAGCTTATTATTCTCACAATCTGTTATTTGCGGTGAACAAAGCAATTTTACTCTACTACCGTGTTACAAAATCCCCTTTCTTCTTTACACCACAAATACGTATAATTTCATCAAGAAATTCAAAAATATCTTCTTGATCTTTTGGAGCTCTGCCTTCCTTTCCATGGCCTCAGCTGAGGCGTTTTCAGGAAACAAAATTTTACGCTACGCCTTGCAAGGTATTATTTCAGCACTCCAGTTTCCTTGTATTTATCTTCCTGAGGATAACTGGAAAAACTCCACGTCTGCGTACTGCTACCGTCACATTTCTTTACAACCAATGTCTGGCCGTCGACATCCAGACAGACGTTGTGCAGTGCGTGCCTAATTGGGCCATTCTGTTGAACGAATAACAATCGTGAGCATGTCGAAAACAGCCGGTTCCAGCAAAGCGAACGCTATTTTTAATAGGGATTTCGTTCTTAAAAGAATGAGCTATGAAACAAACAAGGTATGAATTTTCCTTCCCGTGTTTTTGTTATACAAAATCGTAATAAATTCTGTTCCTCTTTAATTAGTTTGGCCCGTAGTGTAAATGCGGGAGAAGATCTAAGAAAGGCAGGAGACCGATCCTTGTAAAGAAACTCTTCTTGGTAGCAGAGAATGAGGCATATAACCAGCGAGTGGTTGTAGGCAAGATAGCTGCTTGACAGTACGATTTATAGCCGGGAGGGCCTGTAGCCGCGATGCTCAATAGCTATGGGAAGTTACTTGCAACCGGAATAACTTATAACCAGTGGCTTCTTATGTTCTGCCTATAGTGTGGAGGGCTTAAAACCAGAGGCACGTGTAGCCAGAAGTGCCTATTGCTATGGAGAATTTGTAAGCGGAATAACGTATGACTTACTCATTTAGTTGCTTTCTTAGTACAAAGTCGGCCTGAGAGACGGCTCCTTGTCTTATCTACAATTCGGGTAACATTGAAGTTCTTACAACTTAGCGGAAAACTAAAAACTTAAGGGGGTTTGGACAATCCTAGGAACGTAGCTTTGTACTACTAGCTTTACTACCCGAGTCTGGCGTTCGTACTCAACCCAAGAGAAAATATCTTCTCTTGCTCAACCTAAATTTGTTGTTTTGCAATTGGTTTATGTTTGTAAATAAGTACTTCCTAATATGCTAACCTAAATCTGTAAAAAAAAATTTCTTTTTACCCTCGTGATGTCTTTTTCCCTTCCGGCTTCGATTAGGCATGCTAACCAGGGGTAAGGGATATTTGTATTTATTGTTTAAACCAAAATAAATAAAGGGGTGTTATCATCACTATTGTTTTTTGTTGTCATTGTTGTTTTTCTATTTTTGTTTTTGTTATTGTTACTATCATTTTTGTTATCAATTGTTGTTATATTATTAAGTCTGGCACAAGGTTCTTCATACCCTTTGGTGTATCCAATGTTGATTTCCTTTCTGGCCGTGACAATTGTACAGTTTAACGGTGGAGTCTGCGCCAGTTAGGTCCAGGCAGAAGTCGTCGTGCCATAGCTCCTCTTTCTTCGTGTATATGAAAAACTGCATTAGAGATAAATCGTAGAGATAAGCTGATCGTAAGTTAACGTGGTGCAGTCAGTGCTCTACATACATACAGACGGAAAAGTTCGCCACCAGAAAATTACTTTAATTAAACCTTTTGATAGTACCTGGTTGTTTCCCTGTCCGTGACACATGTACATCCCAGGCTCCCCTCCGACCTCGTTCTTTGCCAGCGTGTCCAGACACTGGCCCCCGCCGATACTGCGGACCTGATGAACAAACGTAAGCAGCAAAAAATAGCCGACTTTAGCCTATTTGCGGCAGGTACAAAACCTATCCGGTACATGGGTTTCAGAAAACGAAAGAACTTTCAAGTTAAAACTGTTTACAAACTTTCCTTGAATATTGAAAAGTCACATTTCGTACTATTCCATCCGCCGCAAAGAAAGTTGAATGAATCTAACTTTAATCTCTTCCTATGTAATAGTGAATTAAAAAGAGAATACTCTATCAAATATCTTGGTGTATGGATTGATTCTCATCTAAATTGGAAAAATCAAATAGAATTCATAACTAAGAAAATTAGAAGAAATATAGGCATTCTGTGCAAGCTTAGGCATTTTGTCGATCAAGGTATCTTACTGAAGTTGTACTATGCTCTTATCTATCCATT
>JAOBRG010350709.1:0-13480 GCA_027574985.1 Umimayanthus nakama | reverse complement strand
TACCTCAGGCAATAGATAAATATTATCATCACACAGTCCTGGTAACAGGCCTTATCACAGCTTTTGCCGCCATCTTGGTTGGTAGGCAAAGTGGCTCAAAATAAGAGAGTTTGTATGGAAATTCAGCGTCACATATCTGTAATAACATTTCAAATAGTGTTTGACAAAAACTTTCATGACACCAAACAAAATACACATAAAGTCTATAAAACTACAAACCTATCAATCTTCTCAGCAATTCGCTCGTTCCCAGTGATAGTGCTCGGCAAGTTGACCTGTGCCATGTCATCAAGACAATTGAAAATGTATTTTCTTGCTTCCTTGGACTTCATCTTTGTTTCTCGCTCATGTTCAGTTGTGCTCTATGAATAACATTATATCAAACATATACTTTATAATTCAGCTACATCATTGAGAGAGTAGGTTGATTAATTGATCATATGAAAGCGCTTTACTAAATTTCAATAGCCTTCCTCAGGGCATACTGTACTCTGCAAAATGATAGTGTTAGTAACAGTTATAATTTTTTTGGTTTTTTAGTGTACAAATCTGATTATAACTTCACTTGCCTTCATTTTCCATTCCATCAGTCCAGCATTGTTGACAAAATTCTTGAAAAACTTGGATGTTTTGGTTGCATTGTTCAACAGGCGATGCGAAGGCTGCCCTTGAGTTTGTACAATGTACCGGATCTGAAACAAATACAAACACTTAGACAGGCAGTTCAACAATTCAAACAAAGAAGATTATTGCAGCAACCTCCCCCTCCTCAACCCCCACCCCACCAAAAAAGAGAGGGTTACTAGATGTGAGATTTTAAATTTTTACAGTAACAACATCAACTTTCTGGGAATATACCTGTACCTATCTGTCCCTAAGCTGAAAAAAAGCTTTATCCTCTAAGCTCCAAACACACACTGAATTCTTTTAAACAGACTTCATAATATCCTTATACACAAGTTGGGAGAATTTTGCTTTTCATCTAAGTTAAACTGTTGTTAATGATCATTTACTTTATTCTCATTACCAAACAAGAGACTAACCTGATCATACTCCGAGGAGCCAGGGTACAATGGCCATCCAAGGAACAGCTCCGCAATCACACAACCAAGAGACCACACGTCAATTGCTTCACAGAATGGAAGACCCAGAATCACCTCTGGAGCTCTGGGGAAAAAGAAGTTTAGATCAGCCTTTTTTAACTTACTTTTATTTACTATTTTTTATAACTTGGGATCAATCCAAGTGTTCTTGGAAGTTTCTCACCCACCCACCCCTCCCTCAAGTTAGAGTTTGCATCAAGGTTGAGATATTTATCTTTAGGTTTATGAGAGGGGCGGGTGAGGGGTTTCCCCGAAATCAGGATTGACTTGTAATTTTTAGGTTAAATTACATGTGTGGATTTTTTGACAAACTTAAAGAGCCTTGTGAAAAAAAACCCAATGTATTTAAATTACCTTTGATCAAGTTCTCAACTCTCCCTAAATTCTTCCTATTATCTTTTTATAACTGTTGAGAGAAATTAATTTTTCATCATAAAACACGTAAGTTTTTTGTGGTAGACTCTTCAATAATTGTATGAAAAGGGTAGTGAGGGGAAAGAAACCAAAACAACTTATTTATGGTAACAAAACACATACTTTAATACAGTAAGTTGTAAAAAGTCAAAAGAATGATTGAGAAACCATTCTCATTTTGAAAATAATGCAGCTCAAAGGAGGGTAGTTCTGGTTGTGTATTAACCACTGACAATAAATGGAATGTTGAATTACCGATAATGGCAGCAAAATAAACTGTTAGTAATTAATTAATGTATACCACAAGTCTATGAAGGTCTCAGTTAAAAGTCTCTACACAAAGTTCTTTGACTTACAGTAGAACTATATCTTTGCTTTTTTGGTCAGTTTGCTCTTGTCTGTTTCCAACATGGTGCTGTGTCTGATTTCTAGTGTATTTTATAACAACTGATGCGGGATTGAAAACATCAAGGTAAAAAAATCAACTTAGAGGAACTCAAATTTCAGTTGTCTAAAAATAATTGTTGTTTTTTTAATGAAATTGTCACAACATTACTGTATGAAGAATGAAGACACATTAGTGCAAATTTGTGTGAGACAAATTTGACAACATACCTTGTACCATGTTATCTCAAATTCATACATCTCGGATTTAAAATGCATTAGGCCACAGTTTTTTACTCTTTAGGTTTACAGATTTTTAAGTGATGAGGAGAGGAGAGGAAGAGAAAATAAAAATAAAAATAAAGTTTCAGTTACAATTTTTTTTAATTTTTGTTTGAAAAATATTTGGCAGTCAACGAAAAAAATAACTTGGATAGACGTTGTTATTTGAAACCTAGTAATGTTTTATTTAAGCTACAGTATTCTACTATAGCAAAAGGCTCTATCCATCGATCTATAACAAAACTATTCAAAGATTCCGTTTAGTGCATTTTTGTTGACAAAATTAATATAATTTGTGTGGAAATCTGTGTAAACACCCCTTCTAACCAGAAAGCTAGTCGACCTGTTGCTTTCTTCAATCAAAACCTCAGTCAAACTGAATGATTTACTTGCTTGTGCAGGAGTCGGGCTGTTGCCATGCAGCATAACTCTAATTCTTTTAAGGCCAAAAGCATCCAGACAAGCTTGCATCATTTCAACATCAAGCTCTGACTGATCTCTTATCAATATTAATTATCAAGTATCAGTTGGAATTAGAATTAGAGACAAGCAAGGCTTCACATTCTCCTTCAGGGATCAGGTTTGCAATTATAACACATACAAACTTCTTAAAAACAACCTTCAGGGGCTTGTTTTTGAAAATGCTAGGCATGCTAAGAATTACCCTCCTGGGGTTGCCCAGGCGTACTTATCTTCTGCTCTTAAAATAAAGTAATGCAAATGTGACAAAGTAATTACTAGTACTGCAAATAGAATTTCAACTTTAACAATAAATATGTTGCAATCAACTAATCTCGAGTTTCGAAAACATGCCTATATGAAACACATCAGAGTGTCAAATTTATGAAATACACTGTATACTCTTAGCTCCCCTGGAACTCTGTTTAAATGTTCTCATTGGATACTAGTCATTTAGTATTGCTATCGCTGGAAAGAAAGGCCAGTTCCCTGCCGATGTAAGAAGAAGAACTGGATCCACTGTCCAACAAATCTTCATCTTCTGAATTGTTTCTTGTGCCCTAAGCCTCTCTGGCTCTTTACGGAAAAGAAGCCAGGGAGTTACTTTTGGCTCGTTTTACTGGCAATCCCCCCATTTCCAATCGTACATACTACTGTAGTAATGCAAGTGGCAGCTTTGAGCTGAAATCTTGTTTAATTCAAACTACTTTTCAGTCTGAAAAAGATCAACAGTGATTATTATCGGCTCCGTTTTTTAAAAAAAATTGATATTTTGACTTTGAACATTTTATCAGTTGAACTGTTTATCGCCTAGGCATGCTAAAAAGTACCCTCCTGGGAAAATTTTGAGGAGAGCGAAGGAGTGCAATCACAGTCGCGCTCCTCTAAAACAAGGCTCTGAACATTGGGTTCTTTGAAATGCAAGAAAGAACATTGGGCAACATGTTCCATGGTCTTCCATCTCTCACAAAACAGTGATGAACAACTTCACACCTGCTTTGCGGCTGTCGCATTTGGCCAATCAAACTACTTTTTGTATATGACTTGAATGTGTTTTATTGACCAATGAAAGTGCATTATAATATGCAAGCAAACTCAGTTTACAAGATTCATGTTTTTCCAGAACACCGAAATACTTGCAAAATTTTATGCCAATAATGAGAAGCAAATCCATGAAAAACAGTGATATAATGGAATGACGAAGGTCAATGCAAGAGTAAGATGCAACTTAGGGATATTTCTCTTGTTTTACATGCCTCATTTATAAACTAAAATAAGGTTTGGAATAAAACATGGTTGAAGGGAAAATAATTCAAAATAAAGGTGACAATCAAAACTTTTAATTTTTTTTAAAATTGAGAAATTTAGGTGTAACCGGATCCATGAACCTTAAGAACAAAAACCTATGGCCTTAATTTTCTAGAATTAAATAAGGCTCCTTCAAACTGTTTAAATTTCCTTAACATTAATACCATAATTTATTCTAAAGCATTAAAGAAGAGAAATCAACATTTTGGAAATTTCTGAGGTATTTGATAAAGTATTAGAACAATTTCTTAAAATGTTCTGTACCGAGCAGGCTACCAAAAATGAGCATTACTTTGGCGGCTATAGCATAAAAAGGGCTTGCAGTTAAATCTGAACTATTGGACATTCAAAATATATTCAGAAAAATCAAGTGCTTTAAGGCTATCTTACTGTACTGGAGAGGTACTCTACACAAACTTGTGAACAAAATTGGATGTACTGTAAAAAATAAGTACTGCACTCGTCTAATGAGCTTTTTTTACAAAATGATTCAACTAACAGCAAACCTTCAAACAGAACTTACAAGTCTGTTACAAGTAATACTTACAATCATACAAGATTTCAAGGACAACCAGAGGAATTGAAAGTTCTTTTTGACCATATTCAAGGACTTTTCAAGGATAAAAGTCAAGTGTTCCAAATTTCAAGGAGTTTTCAATTGAAAGAACTACCACATCAAATACTGTATGTAGGTACATTTTCAAGGACTTTCCAAGACTATTTTAAAAGTCTATTTTAAAAGTCCAAATGACAACTGCCAACTCAAAATACAATTACCACACTGAGGGATCATTACAACTAAAAATATATTACATCTAGCTACAACTTTATGTGCCACTTTGGCTTGAAGAGCAATAGATTGAGTTGGAAATAATTTTTTATAGTGATTTTTATAACCTTCGGAAAATGTATGTGTTGAATCTGACAGGTAAAAAGTTAAAATACCATAACTCATTTAAGCCATGGTCTCAAAATTATTATTTTCAAAAAGAAACAATCCTGATGTTAATGTCTGGCTATTGTTAAAGGAATGTGTGTTACTGATCTCACTACTAAGATGTTAGAACTTTGGTGATGTAATGTGAAAATAATCTTAAGGTAGAACAAACTCAACATCACTCTGCTGGTTGCTACCCGACGACTTGCTCAGAGCCTTAAAGATTCTGAGTTACAGCAGGTTAGGTCAGGTTGCCCCTAGCAATAGCAGGTCAACTGCTGAGTTAGTTGGCTGGGATCCGTGTTCAGATAATTTGAGATATCGTTTCATGACTATTTCAGGGCTACCAGGGTATCCAAAAAGGATTCTTATTTGCTCAAAAATAAATACCAATAGATGTATTTTTATAGTTATTTATAACTACTTTTTGTTTCACAGAGCCCTGCTGAAATTCTGAGTATAAATTTATATCTTAAGAAGTTTTACTATCATTTTGTAGAGCACTTAAGCACCTTTAAAATGTTTTTTTAAGTGTTTCCATTAATTTTTTTCTCTCTCTCCTTTTCTTTGACTTGTTTTTGATACGTTTTTCTCTTTAGTCTACAAATTACTCATTAGTTACTCGTATCTCCATCAATGTACTTCGCGACAATTTATTTAATTTTAACATGTAAAACTCTAACCTTAGTTTCGGACTCTTATCTCGGTCGAAATGGGAGTGAAAATCAGGCTAGTGAAATTCTGGCTACCTGACTAGATTAGTTTATTTTAAAAGTATTTTCAGATATGACTGTATCAATGTATGTAAGTAGTGTATGGTAGTGTAGAGTATGTAATGATACGGAATAAAATTGTTGTTGTTGTTGTAATGTTGTTAAAATGAGGAGAGCTTGGAAATCAATCTGAAAAACTTGAACTCTTGTTACATAGTGGCTTCAGCTCTCCTTTGTACAGTACATGTTCTACAGTGGCAAAAATCATAAAAGGAGGAAGAGTTAAAAAAAGAAGGTGATGGATATCACTAGATGGATCTAGAAACATATTTTTTTGTGAACTTAACTATCAATCGCATTGTTGTTGCGATGATGCCTTTCCACTAAAAAGAATTTCAGTTCTGATCATTGTAATTAATCGCAATAAAGAAAATATAGTGGGAAAACTCTGTTTCAGCTATAAATTGGAACAAATTTCAGTCATAATTTTTTTCTGATATGTAAAGTTTCTGCACTGGAATAACACTGGTTATGTGCAGACAAAATAAGCATGTGTTTGCAACACAGTCTTAAGGGCAGCATAACCTTAGTTTTGAACATACTAAAAAATAAAAGGACTATGTTTACAGAACTAGTCATTTTAAAGAATGTTGATATCTTCCACAATAAAAGAACAAGCATGACATTTATGTAACTCAAAACTAAAACTATAATAAAACACACAGTTGATTGAGACCTCAGTGCTGAATTGAGGGTTTACCAGATTAAGCGTATTGCAACCAAAATTTTGATTAAGTCATGAAAATGGAAGCTTTCAACAAACTGTGTCGGTGAAAGGTGGGAAATGAAACCTAAATTATGGTGATATGAACAAACACACTTTTAACACAGAAATCTGAAACGCAAACATGGTGAAATTTTGCTTATTAATTATTTGGACAAAAACAAATTGCTAAAATACCAATTTAATCACTTTAAGTTTAGATAAGAAAAAAAACAATTCTGGTCTACAGAAGAAGCAACTTCGACTCTTTGCTAAACAAGAAGTGAATGAGTCGATTTCGAATTGTTAGTTACACAACCTATTCAAATTATATTTCCATTCATTGCATGTGGACCGCTTTCGTTTCATCAAAAACGTTCCATACAGTGACACACAAAGCTCTTTTATTTGTTCAACTCAAGCTCAAAGTCTGCAAAAAATGAACTTCCTCTTAGTCTTAGGTAAAACGCAGTATTCTCATATCCAAGCGTGTCTTTTTTAAAGTAAATAAAAATCAAAACCTCGAACAGATTTCATGACTTAATGAAATATATTCTTTTAGGAGAACAAATTTCGACGTCTGCCTTCTTACGAGTTCAATGGAATTTCGACAAAAAAATATCAAAAAATTCTAAATAGAACCATTAAATGCAATATACACATACATTTGCAAAGATAAAAAGATCACAGTTTTCTTACACAGTTAGTAACTAGTCACCACTAACCTGTAGTATCTGCTCTGCAAGTAAGTGGAACACACCACCTTTGAAACGTGAGTAGCAGATCCAAAATCGATCACTTTCACTCGAAATGGTTGTTTTTCTGGGTCCACCAACATAATGTTTTCTGGTTTCAAATCTGCGTGAATCAATCCCAGTGATTTTAATTTGGAAAGGGCGACTAAAACTTGTTGAACAATGGGTCTGATATGCTTTAAAGGCAAAGGGCTGAACTTCGATTGCTTCAAATAGTCATAAAGATTCTGCTGCAGCATTTCAAAGACCAGACATGTGTGATTCCGATGCTGGAAGCACTCTATAGCTCGTACAAAATTATATGCTTCGGAGTTTTCAGCGCTCAGCCGCGCTAAGATACTAATTTCAATCTGGCCTTGTCTTGCATAAGAAGGATGGTCTTTTAAAATCTTAATAGCGACGAGTTCATTAGTTCCTTTCTTCCAGCATTTTAAAACCTGTCCGAATGTGCCGCGGCCAAGAAACTCCAGAATTTCATATCTCGAAGTCGCTGAACACAGTTCTTCGTGAAGCACAACATTATAGTCCCCTTCATTGTTGTTCTGAGTGGATTTCTCAGATTTTGTGTTGATGTTCGATTTTCCACTACGCTTTCCTTGCACTTCCTGGGAGACTTTGAGCAAACCACATCGCTTGTAAGTTTCGGCCAAGTTCTGTGTCAAAAGACGCAGCGAGTTTGTGTCGATGTGAATTCGACTTGGTTCCTCAGATAACTTTGTTTCTTCTGATCGAAAGGAAGAAAATGCACTGTATGAGTGTGCAATAAATTCAGTTTGTGCCATTAGGTCTCGCTCAAATCCTAGCAATACGAACTCTGCGAATTTTGTTGTGAGACAATAAAAACTGTCTCTATTAAAGTCGACATGTTTCCCAAAGCTACAAGTTATCTTAATGACGAGTATATTTTACGCATAAAATCCTTCGAGTGCGCTCTTAAAAAATATTCTGGTGAAATTTTCTTAATAATGTTTCCAGCGTTCTCATATTTTGAATAACTGCATACACGTGTAATGTATAGTTCGCTTCGCTGTGTTGTTGATTGCCTTTGAATCACAACTAAAATCGACGACTGAAGGTTCGACGATTTCACAAGAACATTTCCCAGCAGCAATTTGGTGTTCGCTTCTGCTGTAACTTTTGAAGATCTAAATTCCTTGCAATCTTAAAATGTCCAGTCTTCACAAGTTTGCTCCCTGAAGGTATAAGGCTTGATATAGAACTTGTTTGAGGAGTCTCGCATGAACTGCTGCTCTATATTTCTTGACACAAAAACATCTCCGATTGACTATACCTTGATTTATTTTTCTCGTCAGGCAGCGGTATTTTTCTGTTTCTTTTTTTTCTTGTGGCAAAGACTTTAGGTTGAGAGTTAGATTTCGGGGAAAATGTTCTCGAGGATCTGTTCAATTCAACAATTACTCCGCTCGTAAGGTTCTTTAGAAATTTCTCCGTCCGTCTCTTGAAATCTCTAAACAATAGCCCAACCAGCAGCCGTATGTAATATTTAAGCTTTTCTTATAAATTGTTTATATCGTTGTCACTGCTTCAATTGCACTGGCAAGCTTCTAAAATTACTGAACGTCTTTCAAATGTAAAATTTTTGTTGCAGATGAAAATAAATCTTGAACAGAAATCAATTCAAAATGTCACTTTCTGACAGCATTCAAAGATACTCGTTGTTGAATCACCAGGATAGACTTGATTTACACTCGATCAGCAAATTCTGCTTGCTTGGATCGCCTAGGACAATCGCTCGACAAGAACAGGTCCTCGTCACAGGCTCAATTAAGCTTCAGTTGAAATACGTTATCCTTCTTTGTCCGGAATTCAAACAGTCCGCAAACTGAAGTAATGTTTCCCTGCTGGGATGAGCTCTAGACTCGACAAAACATGTACAGTTCGCTCAAACAAAGCCAAAAAAAACCTTTCTCTATTTCCACCGAATCACTTGTTGCTTCACCAGATTTCTAGCTCCGATTGCTTGTAAATATGCACTCACAGCAACTCCTTCCATAGACAATTCCTTAGTTTGAGATAATCTCTCAAACTGCCATCCAAAAACTTACATTTTTTCCGAAATTTTCCGAGCATGTGTGCATTATCGCTCTCTTCAATAGATTCGAATGGTCGCCATGTTTGTTAAAATGACGTCAAGCGCCGACCAATCAGGACTGGCTGGTGATGACGGAAGTTCTGACGTCGCATGTTGTCACGGCCACAATCGAGCAGAGCGGATTGGAACCCAACCAAATGTGTGATAGATCGTCAACAAAAAGATGGCTGAAAACACACACGTTTTGCCAACTTAACCATGTCCCAATTATAGAGTAAACAAACCGAACATGGGCAAAAACTCTTTCACCTGCAGTATCTCCAAACCACTGATTGCAACAACTGTATCAGAGTATGGCAAGTTTAAAATGGACATACTGAAGGCCTCCCACTTTTTTTTGTTAAAATTAAGAAAAAAAAAAGGTTTTAACAGCAGTTCGATTAATACTGATGAGAAACTGTCGTTCTTAAAAGCAACATCTACAAGGAAATAAAAGCGATTGTATGACGATTCTCATAACGAAATAACACTCGAAACCTTGTAAAAAGCCCTTAAATTAGTTTAAATGGATTGCAAAAAATGAAAAGATTGATAAAACATTTGTTAAGCAGCTCAAAAAGAATTGATATGAGAGGCAAAAATAGAAAAAGTACCTAAAATAATAAATAATTTGAGCTGCACTGGCGTCTGAACCCCAAGGCGATGATTTGCTTCTGGTAGGAGCAATATTTTACTATATTATTTCAAAATATCACCATCTGCATTTGCTATAAATAGGAAACGAACCAATGGAAACACGGCTCGTTATCATTGGTGGGATAATTGCATAAGATTGATAAGCACATAGCAATCTGAACCGGTGAGGACAGCCGTGGAATAAATACAAGACTGAAACAAGCACTGACTGAGCACAGTAACACAAACTTAATCGTTCTTTTCCCTGTTTTATGCTTATTCCTAGACGTCTCAGTGTTTCACTAAGTTAGACTGGCACGAAGCAGGCTGCACTAGCTAGCATGCAAGCAAAGGCCTTTCGTTTAAACTTTCTTTTGGTTTTGCATATTTTACAACTGCGTTTCCTCACTGCTTGTGTTGTGTTTTATGGTTTATACTTGTGATAATTTCACCAGTGAAAACAGGAAAATGAGTTATCTTTCCGTGGCAAAATCTCGGCACTTCACTTCTATTGCCAATCTTTATCTGTATCAGTGTATGCTGTTTTTTTAACATGAAATACGGTACAAACGTGTTAATTTGAGTGTGTGTTTCTTTTAAAAAATTTCTTTCAGATACCTCCAACACTCTGTGACAAGCAACATAAATCATAAGTGTCAGTGAAAACTGGTGCGAACGAATTTCATCCGGTGAGCATAAAGTTTGAATTAAAACCATATTCACTGCAGCTTTCAGAATTAAAAGTTGGTGAACACACCGGCCTCAATCTTTCACAAGAACGGAGTTTGAACAATGTTTTTATCATTAGCTGGAGTTGTTTTTAAACTTATTGTATCAGAAAATGCCTGTCTAAGTTCAAATGTGTTTCAACTGTTTTTCTGTTTTATGTAAATCCCACTCGACATGCTCTGTAACAGTACCAGTGTAAGTAAAATTCAACATAAGCTTGTTATCACTGTAGGCTTTAAGCGTAATAAACGGTTTGATACCCGCTGTTGTTAACTTATTGACATAACGGAATTCTTCAAACATTTCCTGTGTCTTCTTTTGTTTGTAATATCTTTTTAGAGAGTTCACTCCAAAAGCTAGGAATCTTCCAGGTACCGTATTGACGGAGAGATCGGTTCAAATAATTAATTTGGAGCGAAACACTATATATAAAAAAGCCGAGAAATAGAGATTACGTTACCTTTTGGTGATAAAACAAGACGCAGCAGAGAATCGAGACTTTATTTTCTCAAAAAGTTTCACTGAGTGAAAACCATGATTGTTGAAGTTGTGGTTATTTCCGATAGTTAATCACTAAAATGCATGGCTTTGTGTCAGCCGGCGTCAGTACTTACAACATTGAAGTGTTTTCAATAGTTCTGTAGCTCTCCTTTTTAAAAATAATTCAAAATATAAACTTTCATTTTTTGGTCTCAACGCGATGTATAATCTCAGGAGGTTATTTAGTCTTGGAATCTTTCAGGCGCAACGTTCAAGATGCAACGTTATAATTAACAATTATTCCACGAACGCGCGATGGATATGGGCTTTTAGATAGCGGACGAGGTGCGAAGCACCGAGTCGGCTATCATAAGCTCATATCCAACAAGCGTGAGTGGAATAATTGTTTTATTAAATACCAAACACTGGGTAAAAATAACTTGAATTCTATTTTCTTCCGAGCCGAGTTTTCGGTCATTTTAAGGGAAAACTTTCCGTAATAAAATTGTCAGTTTCCATATATGGACAACCGTGAGTAGAAAGCCAATCAGATTGCAAGAATTTCAATATCCAGTGCTTGGTATTAAATAAAAGAGATTATTACCGGAGCAAAAAGAGAGTTTGAAGATTTAAGACAATTTAATGTCTTGCGTGCAGCTGCAATGTGCTTGTTTTAAAACAATCTTAACCCAATATACTTAATGAGGAAAGTGCGTTCCTTGGAAGAAGTACACTAATTAAAATAGTTACATTAATAAAGGACAACTAAATTTAGCTTCCACGAAAGGCAGGTGACTGGAGTTGTTTTCTAAGCTCCTTTAAGACTTCTTTAAAAGACCTTAAATATAAACAGGATTTGATATTTTGAAGGAAAGCTCCTTTTTCTATCGACAGAGAAAAGTAAGTGACAACTGTACAAGACCAAAAATTAAAAACAAGTTAAGAACAACTCAGGCTGAGGTTTCGCAACATAAATGCAAATTTTACTTTTCTTAAAAAATATCCAACATTTTCCTCAAGCTCGACTGTATCGAGCGTTGAAATACTCCAAATGTTGAGATCGATTGAGCTTCCATCGCAATTTCTTTGGTTTGATGATAACATACTTGGTATATTTGGAATATTTTAGGACTTACATCTATTTCTCACTGTTGCTGTTTTTATGAATACTTTTAAAAATAAGAGAAGCTTAAGAGCAATTGAGGCTGAAATTTCCAGAAAAGATAAGAACAATGAGTCTCGGCCAAATTCTACTGGTTCTTATAAAAAAAACCGTGTACCTATCATTAGACGACTGTTTCGACTTTCTTGGCTCGTGTTTTGCTTCGTACTTCAAATACCTGTAGCTTGCCCGCAAGAAGATTGATCTGACTGACTTCATGGGGTCAGTTTTCTTTTCTTGGACAATTTGTACATTTACACGATCGGAACTATCGCCATATTATAAAGTCGAAAAGTTTAGTTTAAGTTCTATAAAGTGTCAGCTAGGTATCTGTAAGATATCATACTTAAATCCTGCTTCACACTAGCGACGTAAGCACAAGCGCATACGCAAGGACCTTCACACTAGAATACAAGCGGCGCAAGAAATGTGATTCATGTCTTGCGCTTACGTTTTGTCGCTTCACACTAGAAGATTTCTGACACAAGCGCAATAGCTAACGCAAGACAAGCACAAAATTTTCCTTTTTCTTGCGCTTGCGTTTGCGATTACGTTTTTCTCGCCTCATACTAGATTTTTTTATGTTACGATTGCGCTTGCGCTTACGTCGCTAGTGTGAAGCAGGCTTAACACAACACAATACAATAGAACATGGTTTTGTTTGGGCTCGGTATCCAGCCGCTGTTCGAGGATGAGCCCGCGTCCTCAACGGGAAAGAGGGGGGGAGGGAACGTGGGCTCATTCCTGAGTAGCGGCTGGAAACCGAGCCTAGGTTTCATTGCGCCCTGAATTATAAAAAAAAAGTTGAATAGTTGAAATGCTAGTTGCAGTTTAAAGAAAACACAGAAAACAACGTGCTTTGGGCCAATGTAAAATGCATAACATGCATGGATCAGACATTGGTTGTTAGAAAAAAGTTATTGGCAAAACATTTTTGTTAACAAGGCATATTCATAGTTGGTCTAGAAAAGCACTTTAGCAGGTTTTGATCAAAACAGCATTTCAGCCGAACGTAAGATAAGAAGAGAGTTATTAACCCAAATCCCTTAGGGCATGTTTTACTTTTAGGGTGGGGGAGGGGGCAAAAAAAAATCCATTGTGGGGGTAAGCAATATTCTGTTAGATTTGTCAGCAGCCTTTGACACAGTCGACCATGACATTTTATTGTCAAGACTGTCGTCTCGCCACGGAATTAGTGGTACAGCCCTCAAATGGTTCAAATCCTACTTGTCCAATCGCACACAGTATGTCAAAATTAACGGC